>JAAGEH010000380.1:4190970-4264227 GCA_011751065.1 Lasiurus cinereus
ATATATATACTGTATTTACATACATACATATATATGTGTATATATATATATATATATATATTCTCCTTTTTCTTTTCTATGTTATCTTTTTTTTCTCTCTTAGATATCATTTGTTCTCTCTTTTCTCTCCCCTAATACTCTTTTCTCAGGTGGTCACTTATATTGGGGTTATCAGTGTCATGAGTACATTTGTGCTTTGTTCCCTTTGTGTCGTGTTTTATCAAGGTAAATTTTATCCTGTCTGGCTAATGTGCTAGAGAGCAAGTCACATAACCAGACACCTAGAGAGGAAACTCCATCCATGAGTGGGTCAATAACACTCCAGTTCCAACTACAGAGGCAGGACGAAGGCAGCAGTAAGGGAGAGAGTGTGAGTGTGGGACAGAGCAAAAGAGGAGTGTGTGGGGTGTGTGTGTGTGTGTGTGTGTGTGGCAGAGTTTGATCCCACAGGACCTTCGGGGGCTCACCTAACTAGGAAACCTCTGCTACCATTGCAAACAGTAATGGGAGGACAGCTTTTCCTCAGAGGTCTTGCCTTTTTGAAGGGGATAGCTACTGTAACTGGGATCCTAGCCTCACCTACACCCAGGGTACCCTCAGATAATACCTGGGACTCTCCAGCCACCACTCAAGGACCCACTACCTCTGCTGTGGTCCAATGGTCACCAAGTTTCCAGCCACCCTGGAGGCAGGCTCCTTTGAGTTCTGAAGCATGCTCCCCTCTGACCGGCCCAACACTTTAGCCCAGGGCACTGTGACCACATGAGCAACAGACACATGAACAGCCCGCTCCTGTCTAAGGAGCAGCAGCCCCACAAGTAGCCCTCACCAAACCTAAGAGCAGCTGCCTTACAAGCAGCCTGTCCATGACTGAGGAGCAGAAGCCCTGCACAGCCAGCTCCTATCTGAGAGCAGCCACTGCATGCAGCCTGCACCCTGTACCTGTCCAAGGAACAGCAGCTGCGCAAGCAACTTTCCCCCAACCGAGGAGCAGCAGCTGTGTGAGCAGCCTGCCCCTGTCTGAGGAGCAGCAGCAACATGAGCAGACCACCCATATTTGAGAAGCGGCAGCACAGTGTAGCCTACACTGGTCCAAGGAGCAGCAGCCAGGTGAGCATCCTGCCCCCATAAGAGGAGCAGCATACCTTTAAGCAATCTACCCCTGTTCATGGAGCAGCAGCCTCACAAGCAGCCCACCCCATACAAGGAACAGCAATAGCACACAGCCATTACCCCATCCAAGGAGCAGATGCCCTGTGAACAGTTCACCCCCATCCAAATAATGGCAGCAACAAAAGAAGCTTTCCCCCATCCAAGGAGCAGAAGCCTGTGATCAGTCCAACTCCATCTGAGGACAGCAGCTATGCACACAGTCTCTCACAACTAGGCAGAGGAAATACCACTGCTGCAAAAAGAACCCACCTGAGCAACAGCTTCCAACTGAGGAGGAGCCACTGCTAAGACTTCCCAAGGAACAACTGCAGCCTGAGGAGCCACTACCACCCAAGGAGCAGCCCATGCAATACTCAATATCTAGATTCATCGGTGAGAGCAAAAATGGGTAGACAAAGAACCCCCACAGAAAGAAAAGGAAGAATTGCCAGAAAAGCAGCAAAGTGAAACAGAAACATGAAATATGTCAGAAAAAGAATTCAGACTAAGGGTCAAACAGTTGATTAACCACATGGAGGAAAAAATCAACAAACTATGTAAGAAAAAATTAAGTTATATAGTTGCAATAAAAAGCACCATGGAAAGTTTCAGGAGTAGACTAAGAGAGGAAGAGGACCGAATTAGCAAATTAGAAGACAAGGAAGCAAAACACACCCAAACTGAACTGCAATGGGAGAAAAAAATTAAAAGACAGCAGGAGAGCCTCAGGGAGCTATGGGACAATATGAAACAAAGCAACATACTAATAATAGGGGAACCAGAACAACAGGAAGAGGGACAAGAGTTAGAAAACCTATTTGAAGAAATAATGTCAGAAAACTTCCCTGATGTGGGGAAGAAAAAGTCACACAAGCACAGAGAGTCCCAAATAAGATGAACCCGAAAAGACTCACACCAAGACAAATCATAATTATGATGGAAAATGTTCAGGACAAAGAGAGGATATTAAAGGCGGCAAGAGAGAGACAGAAAGTTACATACAAGGGAGCTCCCATTAGATTATCAAATGATTTCTCAACAGAAACAGATCAGGCCAGAAAAGAATGGAAGGAAATTTACAAAGTGATACAAAGCAAAGGACTGAATCCAAGAATACTCTACCCAGCAAGGCTATCATTAAAAACTGAAGGGGAAATAAAGAGCTTCACACAGGAAAAAAAAAGGCTAAGGGAGTTTATCATTACCAAGCCAGCAATACAAGAAATGCTAAAGGGACTGATGAAAAAAAGAAGAAATAAAAAGGTAAGAAGGAACAAAGGCACAAAAAGTAAAAATGGCTACAAACAAGTATCAATAATAATTTTAAAGGTAAATGGACTAAAGGTTCTAATCAAAGGACATCAAGTGGCTGAATGGATTTAAAAAAAAAAACAAACAAACATGACCCATACATATGCTCTCTACAAGAGACCCACCTCAGAACTAGGGACTCACAAAGACTGAAAGTGAAGGGATGGAAAAACACCTTTCAGGCAAATGTAAAGGAAATAAAAGCTGAAATAGACCTCAAAGTGAAGGCCATAACAAGAGATAAGGAAAGCCAGTTCATAATATTAAAGGGATCAATACAACAAGAGGCTATAACCCTGATAAACATATATGTACCCAATACAGGATCACCCAAATATAAAAAAAAAAAAAAACTTCCTGGAAGGTATCATGGGTGAGATCAATAACATTACAATCATAGTAGCAGACTTTAATCCACCACTAGACATCACTGGATAAAACCTCTAGACAAAATATCAGAAAAGAAATAGCAATCATAAATGACTTACTGAAAGCTAATACAACCATGAGTTTTCCTTGTTCATCTCCCTATCTGCCTGATTTTATATTGTTTAAGTTTTGAGTGCTTATGTAGGGTAGGGAGGGGACTAATGTTGGTAAATCTAAGATCTCTTCATTTGCACTGAAATTTACTAGATTTATTTTTTAAGTTTTAAGACCACAACTCTAAAACCACGAAAATTCTATAATTTTGCCTCTTTAATAATCAGTACAATCTCCAATTCACCCACAAATTCATAAATTTTTATTTGTGTTTTTAAAAAGCACCATTATACATTGTTAGTGACAACATCCCTTCACACACACAACCACACATTAATTATGTTGGTTGACTACCATATTCATTTGAAATTAATAATTAGGTTAAAGTTAAAAGTCTGAATTATTAAATTCCCATTGACCTACTTTTGGCTCTCTATGTGCATAGCATATACAAACATAATAAATAGCTGTCATTACAAAACACTCAGTGGGGGCAAAGGATGGAAGGAAAAGGAATATTGGAAAAGCTAAGTGTCAGCAAGAAACAGAATCAGGCTGAAACCGGTTTGGCTCAATGGATAGAGCAACGGCCTTCGGGCAGAAAGGTCCCAGGTTCGATTCCGGTCAAGGGCATGTATCTTGGTTGCAGGCACATCCCCAGTAGGGGGCGTGCAGGAGACATCTGATCAATGTCTCTCTCTCATCAATGTTTCTAACTCTCTATCCCTCTCCCTTTCTCTCTGTAAAAAATCAATAAAATATATTTTTTTAAAAAAGAAAGAAACAGAATCACATATGAAGACATATAGAACATGTGCTTTAAGACCAAAATGGTTTCCTGTACCTGTATATTTTCATTCCAAATTTGGAAGCATACACAAGTACATCAATTATCCAAATTGCTACAGAAGAAATTCTTACTGATGAATGCTTTATTACAGTATTTTTCTCCAACTTCCTTCAAGAGATTTATTTCCAATTTAAGATATTGATAAAACTTTGAATTTTCAAAGTTTTACATATTTTCAAAAGATTTTAATGCTTTATTTTCACATAATATTTGTGAAGTAGAAGGGATTCATAGCCCTATTTTGCAAACATTGAAGCTCAGGTTTGAATATAGCTTATTCTATTTCATCAGTTGTCTAAAATTATGCTGTATTCCCCATTAACTAATAAAACATAATACTGAATGTAAACTTGAAAATGAAATTAAAATGGAAAAATATATAAACACATTAGATGAATGATGGAAATAACCAGGTAAATACAGTAACAGCTATATTTCTGTTAAATTTTATAATTATTTCATCTAATATTCTTTTTTTATTTATTGTCTAAAGTTTTACATATGTCTCTTTTCCCCGATTGACCCCCTTCCCCGCCCCAGTTATTCCCATCCCAGACAAGCCCAACTAACCCAGTGTCTGTGTCTATTGGTTATGCTAATATACATGCATACAAGTCCATTGGTTGCTCTATAATGCCCCCGCCTCCTCCCATTTGTCTCTGGATCTATTTTTATTCATCAAATTATGTTAATTTTTATATCCCACATATCAGTGAGATCAATCTTTTTCTAACTGGCTTATTTCACTTAGCATAATGCTCTCCAGTTCCAGCCATGCTGTTGTAAATGGTAAAACTTCCTTCTTTTTTAATGTCTTAGTATTCCATTGTGTAGATGTACCACAGTTTTTTAATCCACTCTTTTGCTGATGGGCACTTAGGCTGTAAAATGTGCTGCTATGAACATAGGGGAGCATATATCCTTTATGATTGGTGTTTCTGGTTTCTTGGGATATAATCCTAGAAGTAGGATTATTGGGTCACATGGGAGTTTCATTTTTAACTTTTTGAGAAAACTCCATATTGTCTTCCACAGTGGCTGCATCAGTCTGCATTCCCACCAGCAGTGCACAAGGATTCCTTTTTCTTCGCATCCGTCCCAGCACTTGTCATTTGTTGATGATAGCCATTCTGACAGGTGTGAGATGTTATCTCATTGTTGTTTGATTTGCATCTCTCCAGGGATTAGTAACTTTGAGCATATTTTCATATATCCCTTGGCCTTCTGTGTATCCTCTTTGAAAAGTGTCTATTTAGGGCCTTTGAATACTATTTGATAGTATTATTTATCTTCTTTTGTTAAATTGTATGAGTTCTCTATAAGTTTTGGAGATTAAATCCTTATCTGAAATAGCACTGGGGAATATGTTCTCCAATGCAGTGGGTTTTCTTGTTTTGTTGATGGTTTCCTTTGCTGTGCAGAAGCTTTTTATTTTGATGTAGTCTCATTTGTTCATCTTCTCTTTGTCTCCTCTGCCATAGGAGCTGTGTCGGTAAAGATATTGCTTGACATATATCTGCTATTTTGCTGCCTGTGAAGTCTTGTAGAATTTTTATGATTTCCCATTTAAATCTTTTAACCATTCTGAGTTTGTTTTTGTGTATGGTATAAGTTGGTGGACTAGTTTCATTTTCTTTTTGCATGTATCTGACCAAATTTCCCAGCAACATTTATTGAAGAGATGGTCTTGACTCCATTATATGTTCTTGCTTCCTTTGTCAAATATTAATTGAGCATAAGAATTGTGTCAATTTCTGGGTTCTCTGTTCTGTTCCAATGGTCTACACATCTGTTCTTGTGACAGTACCAGGCAGATTTGAAAACTGTGGCTTGGTATTATAGCTTGACATCTGGTATTGTGATCCCTCCAACTTTCCAACTTTATTATTTCCCAGTATTGCTGTGGGTATATTTGGGATCTTTTTTTTTTATTCCTTATGAATTTTTGGAGAGTTTGTTCTAGATCTTTAAAATATGCCATTGTTATTTTAATGAGGGGTACATTGAATCTATAGATTGCTTTAGCTAGTATGAAAATTTTAATGATGTTGATTCTACCAATCCATGAACAAGGTATATTCTTCCATTTGTTTATGTCTCCCTCTATCCCTTTTTTCAATGTCCTGTAGTTTTCTACTAATAGATCTTTTACTTCCTTAGTTAAGTTTATTCCTAGGTATCTTAATTTTTTTTTGTTGCGATGGTAAATGGGGTTGCTTTTTTAATCTCTCTTTCTGTAAGTTAATTATTGCTGCGTAGAAATGCCATATATTCCTTGGTGTTAATTTGTATCCTGCTATATTGCCAAATTCACTTATTAAATCTCATCATTTTTTGATGGAGTCTTTAGGGTTTTCTATGTACTGTATCATGTCATTTGCAAATAACTATAGTTTTACTTCTTCTTTTCCAATTTGAATGCCTTTCTTCTTCTTGTCTGATGGCTAGCACTTTCAGTACTATATTGAACAGGATTGGTGAAAGTGGGCATTCCTGTCTTGTTCCCGTTCTTAGAGGAAGTGAGTTTAGTTTTGCCCATTGAGTATGATGTTAGCTGTGGGTTTATCATATATGGCTTTTATTATGTTGAGGTATGATCCTTTTATCAAAAAAGAGTGTTAGATTTTGTTAAATGCTTTTTCTGCATTGATTGATATGATGAAATGATTTTTATCTCTCAGTCTGTTTATGTGATATATCACATTTATTGATTTATGGATATTGTACCATCCTTGCATCCCTGAAGTAAATCACACTTGGTCATGATATATGGGTTTTCTAATGTATTGCTGAATCCAATTTGTTAAAATGTTGTTGAAGATTTTAGCATTTACGTTCATCAAGGATATTGGCCTGTAGTTCTCTTTTTTTGTGTTGTATTTACCTGATTTGGGGATAAGGATAATGCTGATTTCATAGAAAAAGGTTGGAAGTGTGTCTTCCTTTTGAATTTTTTGGAATAGTCTGAGGACGATAGGTTTTAGTTCTTTCAATGCTTGGTAGAACTTCCCTGTAAAGCTGTCAGACCAGGGCTTTTGTTTTCTGGCAGATTTTTGATCACTGCTGCAAATTCTTCAGTAATTATCAGCCTTCTCAGTATTTTTTATTCTTCCTGATTGTGTTTCAGGAATTTTAATTTTCCTAAGAATATGTTCATTTCATCTAGGTTGTTCATTTTGTTGGAATAGAGTTGTTCATAGTATCCTACTAATATATAAAAACCCAGGGTCTGTAATGACCAATTCTAAGCTCAATTGAACACCAAAGTCAGTCCTGCAGCAAATGCTGGGTTGCAGTGGCAACTCAGCACTGACTTCTGAAGGGGCTGTGGATCAGACTCAGAGAGAGGCCCAAAGAGAGAAGCAGGATATGATTGTCAGCCTCTGTGGCAGCTATTCATCAGCCATTGTCTTTCTCTTTCTCTCCAAGCTTTACCAGGAGCTGTGCCTCTGATTCTCTCTGGGCCTCTGATTCTCTCTGGGCCTCTGCAGGGCTGCTGATCAGCCTCACCTCTCTAATCAATCCTGGAGATAGGCCCTGAGATGCTGACTGACATAGAAACTGACCAATCAGAACCAAATCTGGGTCAACTGTGAAGAGCCAATGGCTGCCTAGGAGGTGGGCTTTTGACCTGACCAGCATAGAAATGGCCAATCAAAACCAAATTGGCTGACAGCGGAGGGCAATTTTGGGCAAGATCAGGCCTTCAGGGGAGGGAAGTTAGGAGTGATTAGGCAGGCAGGCAAATTCAGTTAGGGGAAATCAGGTAGGCAGGCAGAGATGTTAGGGGCAATCAGGCAGGCAGAGCAGTTAGGGGCAATCAGGCATGTGGGCAGAGACAGGGGTGATCAGGTAGGCAGGCTGTTGAGCAGTTAGGCACCAGTGGTCCCAGATTGCAAGAGGGATGTCCGACTTCTGGTTTAGGCATGATCTCTATGGAATCAGGCCTAAACCAGCAGTCAGACATCCCCCAAGGGGTCTCTTATTGGAGAGGGTGCAGGCTGGGCTGAGGGAATCCCTCCTCCATGCACAAATTTCTTGCACCAGGCCTCTCAACCAATCAAAGCATAATATGCTAAAGATATGCTAAGGTTATTCAAGAGCTTGCTATGACCTGCACTGACCACCAGGGAGCAGATGCTTCGACCTATAGGTTAGCTTGCTGCTGGGGTCTGGCTGATCAGGACTGAGTGAGATAGGCTGGATACACCCTTGAGCCCTCCTTCAGTTCCTCCCCAGCTGGCCAACCTCATAACAGCCCAGATAATATATCAATGGGGTCCCTTGGCCTCACCTGTGCCCTCTCACAATCCATGACCCCTTGGGGAATGTTGGAGATCTGGTTTCAGCCTGATTCCACAGGTCAGGCCAAGGGACCCCACTGGTGTATGAATTTATGTACCAGGCCCCTAGTTTTTTCATAAACATTTGTATTTCTATGGGATCAGTTGCTACTTCATCTCCTTAATTTCTGATTTTGTTTATGTGGGTCCACTCTCTTTGTTTCTGGGTGAGCCTGGCTGGAGATTCATCAATTATGTTTATCCTTTCAAAGAACCAGCTCTTGGTTTTGTGGATTTTTTGTGTTTTTTTTGGTATCTATGTCATTTATTTCTGCTCTGATATTCATTATTTCCTTCCTTCTGCTTATGCTGGGCTTTTCCTTTTTGCTCTCTTTCTAACTCTTTAAGTTGTAGGATTAGTAAATTTACTACCATTATCTATCTCTCTCTCTATCTCTATCTCCCCCCTGCCCCCTTTTGAAGTAGGCTTGTAGAACTATGGATTTCCCTATCAAGAATCTTTTCACTGTGTCCCATAGACTTTGGATTGTTGTGTTTTCATTGTCATTTGTTGCCATGATGCTTTTTATTTCTTCTTTGAACTCTTTGGTAATCCAATCATTGTTTAATAGCATGCTATTTAGCATTAAGTTGTTTGATTTTCTTCATTGTTTTATTGTAGTTGATTTCTAATTGTATGTCATTGTGATCTGAAAAGATGGTAGGTATGATATCTATCTTTTTTAATTTAAATAGACTTTGTCTGTGTCTCAATATGTAGTCTATCTTTGAAAATTACCTGTGTGCACTTAAGAAATTTGTATGCACTTGAGAAGAATATATATTCTGTGGCTTTGGGGTGCAAGGTTCTGAAAATGTCAATTAATTCCATCTGATCTAAAGAGTCATTTAGGATGAAAATTTCTTCGCTGATTTTTATTCAGAGGATTTGTATAGTGCTATTAGTGAGGTAGTAAAGTCCATTACTACAACCGTATTGCTGTCAATCTCTCCCTTGATATCTTCCAGGAGTTTTACTTTATGTATTTGGGTGCTCCTGTATAGTGTGCATATATGTTTACCAGAGTTATAACTTCTTGTTTAATTGTTCCCTTTATTATTATGAAGTGGCCTTCCTTATCATTTGTTATGGCCTTTAATTTGAGGTCTAATTTGTCAGATATAATAAGTATTGCTACCCCAGCTTTTTTTCATTTCTATTCACCTGAAAAACCTTTTCCATCCCTTCACCATCAGCCTGGGTGCATCCTTTGTTCTGATGGAAGTCATGTTTTCTTATCCATTCAGAAATCCTACCTATGTCTTTTAATTGTGGCATTTACTGGTAAACTATTTACATTTGAAGATATTTTTGATAGGTATTTTTTTGTCTCCATTTTTATTCTTTATGCATGTGTTCTTTCTTCCCTTCTTATTTCTTCTTTTTACAGCAGACCCTTTAGCATTTATTGCCTTGCTGGTGTAGTAGTAATAAATTCCCTTAGTTCTTTTTTGTCTGTGAAGCTTCTGATTTCACCCTCAACTTTGATTGACAGCCTTGTAGAATATAGTATTCTTGGATTTAGTCCCTTCCTTTGCATGACTTTGTATTTTTCATTCTATTCTCTTCTGGCCTGATGTGTTTCTGTTGAGAAACCAGTTTATTGTGTGATGGAAGATGCCTTGTCATCTTTGTCTCTCTCTGGAAGCCTTTAAGATTCTTGCTTTGTCATTGGTGCTTGTCAATTTAATTATGATGTGTCTTGGTGTTGGTCTTTTGGGGTTCATTTTGTTTGGGACTCTGTGAGCTTCTTGGACTTTTGTGTGTGTTTTCTTCCCAATATTAGGTAAATATTCTGTCATTATTTCTTGAAACAGGTTTTCTAATCCTTGCTCAGTTTCCCCTTCTGGCACCTTCATTCTGCAGATGTTGTTTCATTTTGTATTGTCTCAAATTTCCTTTGAGGTCTCCTTCTGTTTTGTAAATTTCTTTTCCAGATGCTGCTCTGCTTGAGTATTTCTTCCTACCTTGTCTCCTAGTTCACTGATGCTATCTTCCACTTCTTCTAGTCTACTGTTGATGGTTTCTATTGTGTTCTTTATCAGAGTGATGTCATTCTTCATTTCCTCTTGGTTCTTACACATATTGTTGAATTTGTCTTCCATCGTTTTCAGCCTCCTTAGATCCACTGCTTTAAATTCTTCCTCTGACATATTGCTTGTCTTTATTTTGTTTACTTCCTTTTCCAGTGATCCTTCCTTTTCTTTCATATGAGGGCTGTTTCTTTTTATCCCCACTTTTGCTCCTCTCAGGGTGTCTGGTTATGTAGCTCTCTCCTGTGTTAACTTAAAGGCACAAAATAGAACATGACAAGACACAATACACAGGGCACCAAACACAAATGTATTCATGATAGCAACCACCCCAAATAAAGTTGATTACCAGAGAAAAGAGAATTAGGGGAGAGAAAGATTGCAAAAATTATATTGAGAAAAGGAAAAAAAATGTGAGATATAAAAGAAAGAGAAGGGAGAAAAATATATGTACATAGGGAGAAAACTCCAAAAATCCAAAAACTATTCCAAAAAAACACGAACAACAAACATCTAAACAACAAACATTCAGATGAATCTGAAGAGTCAGAGTTTATTTCCAGAAGGTCAAGGAATTGAATGAAACAGGAAATTGCCACAATTCAGTATAGAGGATGTAGAAAGAGAATGAGTGTATAAGGAGAAAAGTAAAAAACAAAATAAAAATTTAAAAAGAGCCAAAGCCGGTTTGGCTCAGTGGATGGAGCATCGGCCTGGGGATTGAAGGGTCCCAGGTTTGATTCGGGTCAAGGGCATGTATCTTGGTTGCGGGCACATCCTCAATGGAGGGTGTGCAGGAGGCGGCTGATCAATATCTCTCTCTCATCGGTGTTTCTGATTTTCTATCCCTCTCCCTTACTCTCTGTAAAAAAATCAATAAAATGTATTTTTTAAAAATTTAAAAATAGAAACTATATATATACGTTTATAAAGAGTAGATAGGCCTGAGTTGGGATTAGTAGAAGAGAACTAGCAAGGAGAGAAAAAACAGAAGCAAAAAAAAAATCAGAAGAAAAAACAAACAAAGAACAACAATACAGAAAGAAAGAAAAGGGGGAAAAAGAAAAAAAGAGAAAGAAAAGAATTTGCTAGTGAACAAAGAGAAGAGAGAAGTGTGCATGGACTTGGAGCAGGGAAGAGGAAATTAAATATATGAGTAAAATCCAATTTTTAACAGGGTGTAAAAAGAAAAGATAGAGAAAAACTAAGGCAGGAACGGCATAAGAGAAACAGAACAAAAAAAGGGGAAAGTGAGGAAGACAGTGTTGGTATAAAGGAAAAATTGAGATTAAAATGCAGTGGTACCTCGAGATACGAGTGCCCTAACATACGAGATTTTTGAGATACGATCCTTCGAGCAAGAGATTTTTTCTTTGAAATACGAGCAACATTTGAGATAGGAGTAATCTCTCGGATCGGCTGGCTGCACACGACCCACCAGTTTACTGCTACTCGAGTGACTCATAGTTTCCCACGCCTCAAGGTTATGGAATGAATTAAACTCGTATCTCGAGGTACCACTGTAATGCTAAAATAAAAATAGATTGTATGACACTAAATTCAGAAATAAAATAAAATAAAGAAAAAATAAAATAGAACTTTAAAGAGTTAAAATAATAGTAATAATAATAATTAAGAATAAAAATATTAAAAAAGTAAAATCAAGTGAGAAAAATTATAGTCTCTTAAGTAAAAGATAAAAAATAAAAAAAAAATAAAGTAGTGAAGTTCATTCAGTTCAGCAGAGCTTCAAAGACCTATGGGGGCTGGTTTAAGACCCCTCTCTACAGTTCTGCCTGACACATCTGTTTCCTATCAGGTAGTCTGTACAGTGCTGAAGTTCCCTGCTACCCATTGCTTCTCTATGTCATAAGCCACAACCTTGTTTTCAAGCAGGCGGGATCTCTCTTCTCATTTTGTTTCTCTGCCTGCCTTCAGTTGTATTTTCACAAGTGTCAATTTCTGACGCAACCCCTAGGTGGCAGTGTTTTTTGTATAATTTCCTGGAATCAAATGGCCCCTCAACCCAGTGTTTAGATTCTTCTTTCCCTGCCACACTTAATACTGGGTTGAAGGGACAGACTGACCCAGAGTTGGTTTCCTGCTTATCTCTCCTTATTTTGATCCATAATTTCCACAAAAACAACTTTTCCCTGAAGTCTTGGTGAGTCTTTTTAATTGTATGATCTTATGCACTAGGTTTTGCAAGTAAAAGCAAGAAAATTATCAAGACAAAGCAACCATTCTGCCTTGCATCTTTATCCTCCTGGTACTGCAAAGCTAGTATAGAACTTCAGGGCTGCCTTTATGGGCACAATCTCCCATGACTGTGGGCTTAGATCTAGAGTTCCCCTCTGCCAGCAGCCCTGTGGGCCCCCTTACACATTCAAGGGCTACACTGACCCCAAGGGCTGTGGATTTGATGGGGCACAGTCTCCCTCTGAGACTCTAGTTCTGGCTGTGCATGTTTCTCCCTCCAGCCTGGATCCCAGATTTCACCTCTCTCTAGGAAATCTCTGACCTTTCTGTCCATGTATTGCCTCACCAGCTGTATTTAATTCACCAGTTCTGGGTGGATGTTATTCAATTTAGCTATTCCTTCTATTTGCTCTGTGAGAAATCATAGAACCAGTCTGCAAATTTGGCCATCTCCTTGTCTCCCCATAGACCAGTAGTCAGCAATCTCATTAGTCAACAGAGCCAAATATCAATAGTACAACGATTTAAATTTCTTTTGAGAGCCAATTTTTTTTAACTTAAACTATAACTTAATTAGGGTACTCCTAAGCTGGCTTTTGCTAAAAATGTCCTCAATCTGACTGAGGTACATTTGCTGAGGACGACTCCTTCCAACTCTCCAATCCACACTCCTCTTGTATACTTGTTTCATCTATCTCCTTTTGTTCATCCTCTCTATATGTCCAAACCATCTCAACAAACCTTTCTCAATCCTTGACACTACATCTTCTTTCACTCCACAATGTTCCCTAAAATTAACTTAATAAACTTTAAAGTTTTAAGTCTTAGTTAAATTGTAGGTATGTTGAATAAAACTTGATATCATACTTAATGATATTACTTATTGATAAAATTAAGTTCTTTACAATGTCCTTTACAATAGCCATAAAATTAAATCATGACAATGAGTGAAAAACATTAATGTGAACAATGGCCTTGCATCTCCTTGGAAAGTTTGGGGAAGTCAAGTTTGTATGTTGTTTTTAATTTTAGGCACGATTCCAGTTTCTCATCAATAAGACGACTTTTCAGTTTATTCTTGATAAGGTTCATGTTTGAAAATGATTGTTTGTGTAAATATGTAGACGCAAATAAGAAAAGAACAGCAAACGATAGTTTTTTTTTTCAATTGATTATGAGTCAGGAATACTATTTCAGTTGTTAAAAATCAACATATCTTCTTTCTCCAGGTCTTTCTAAGTAGACCACTTGTGCTGTGAACTAAGTTCAGATTTGTTTTTCTCCAATATTTCTGTACCAGCACAGAGATGTTCAGATTTTGAGCTCCACAATTCCTTGTTTTTTAAATGCAGCAATTGCATTTCAAAGTTGCTAATGTCAATATTAATGGGAGAAAAATTTAATTCTGTTACAGTAGCATTAAGAGGTTTCTTAACAAAGGTTAACGTTGCTTTGTTGTTTCTGCATTTCTGCAACCTGTTGAGAAAAGCTTCCCTCATATTTAAAAAGTGTTTTGAAATAGCAAATATCAATATCAGAATTATTTATTTATTTATTTTTTATATCTTCTTCATTTGTTCTTTTCTTTTTTTTATTGTTTAAAGTATTACAAATAGTAGTACGTATGTCTTATTTTTTGTTTTGTTTTTTTCCCTATTGATCTCCCTCTGGCCGTCCCTACCCCCCAGTACATGCCCTCCGCTGTCCCCCGCCCCCTCCAGTGTCTTGTATCAATTGGTTATGCTTATATACCTGCATACAAGTCCTCTGGTTGAACCCCCAACCTCCCCTTCCTTCCCGCTGTAGTATGACAGTCTGTTCACCATTTCTTTGCCTCCGTATCTATTTCTGCCCCTGCCCTGATTCTTTTCTTTAAAAACATTTTGCCTCTGCAGATGATAAATAAACCCATAGAAACAAAAAAAAATGTTTGAGTCCCAATTTCAATGTCAAACAGTTCCTTATATGTACACATCAGCAATAGTATCTGGATAGTGGACAGATGGTGGCAATGCAGGTCCGACCCTCTCTGGTTTGGTCCTAGGCATCCTGTAGTGACGCACAGCTGTTGATTTCTCACATGGAAAGGTATTGTCAGTGTCTTCCATCTCTGGACTGTTTCTCCTCTTGTCTTTGTGATTGGAGCAGACATGTCAATTCCTCTCTGTTGTGGGAGTCCACTTGGTCTTGGAGTTATTTTCTGAAAGTATATAAACATATTCTCAACCAAAAGTTAATAAAGGAATCTTTTCTATAAAATTGACGTGGGGCCTTTTTATTTTTGCCCAAACGATTTTCCTTTGGCTTATTTTGACGCTATGTGTGTTTTTCACAGGTGTCTTGCCATTACTATAGAAAGCTCAGGCAACAACTTACGACACTTGGATTGTGAGAAGAGGCAAAAACTGTTGGCAAAAAGGGTAAGAAGGGCTGGTATAAAATGCTCAAGTGTCTTCCCAGTGCCTTAATTCCTTCTGAAAGGGATTAAATTCTTTCATGTCCTTTTTAAAATTGTTGCCAAACATCCAAAGAATTAGTTTATAATTTTAATTGGGATAATTGTACAATATGCTGTTCTGAGATATCAAGAATTATACTGACATTGTAGAATAATATCAGGCAAGGATATTCTTTGCTCCAGGCCATGGCAATTCAATTTCAAACTGGCTGTCAATTTCTTTTTGAAACTTTATATAAACTTTGTCAGGGAGGCAAAAACACAAATTACTTACTTTAGTTCAAGAGGCCAAATATATTGACTTTCAATTACAATCCTTACAACATTTGAAGGAAACTTTTCTCTATTTGCTTCCAAAATAATTCCCAGGCTACATTTAAAAATCTTTGTCACATGAAACAATTTCTCTTAAGGTTATGGTGACAACTAGTATGGATTACATTTAATACTTAATTTTTTTTCCTTATAATTTTTTAAAAACTTTTATATTTTACATGTGTCCTTATTCTCCCATTCTCCCCCACTCTCACTCATGCCCCACCCCCTGTTGTTTGTGTCCATTGATTAGGCTCATATGCATGTGCCTAAGTCCCTCTGTTGATCTCTCACCCTTTCTCCCACAGACGCCCACCTTACCTGAAGTTTAATGTTCTGATTGATGTTTCTCAGTCTCTGGATCTGTTCTTGTTCATCAGTCTACGTCATTCATTATATTCCACCAATGAGTGAGATCATGTGATATTTATCTTTCTCTGCTTTGCTTATTTCACTTAGCATAATGCTTTCCATCTCCATCCATGTTGTTTCAAATGGTAGAAGCAAGCTCCTTTTTTACCGCTGGGTAGTATTCCATTGTGTAGATATATCATAGTTTTTTTAAATTTCTTTTTATTAATGTATTACATGTATACATATCTTCCCATTGCCCTATCCCCTCCCAGGCATACCTTAATCCCCCAGTGTCTTGTGTTCATTGGTTATACTTATATGCATGCATACAAGTCCTTTGGTTGAGCTCTCATTTACCCTTTCTTTCCTAACCTTCCTGCTGTAATTTGAGAGTCTTTTTGATGCTTTGTTCATCAGTTTATAATTTTCTTTATTATCCACAAATGAGTGAGATCATGTGGTGTTTCTCTTTCATTGGCTAGTTTATTTCACTTAGCATAATGCTCTCTAGTTCCATCCAGGTTGCTGCAAATGGTAAGAATTCCTTCTTTTTTATTGCAGCATAGAATTCCATTCTGTAGATGTACCATAGTTTTCTGATCCACTCATCTACTGACGGGCAGCTAGGCTGTTTCCAAATTGTAGCTATTGTAAATTGTGCTCCTATAAACATAAGAGTGCATAGACGGGAAACCATAAAAATACTAGAGGAATCCACAGGCAGCACAATCTCAGACATATGCAAAAGAACTTCTTCACTGATACTGCTTCAAGGGCAATAGAAGCTAAAGAGAAAATAAACAAATGGGACTACATCAAAATAAAAAGCTTTTGCACAACAAAAGAAACCATCAATAAAACAAGAAAGCCCACTATATGGGAGAACATATTTGCAAATGTTATCACTGATAAAGGTTTAATCTCCAATATCTACAGCCAACTTATACAACTTAATAATAAGGAAGATAAATGATCCAATAAAAAAAATGGGCAGCAGACTTAAATAGAAAGACAACAGAAGAAAAGCCAAGAGACACATTAAAACATGCTCAAAGTCGCTAATTATCCAAGAGATTCAAATCAAAACAACAATGCAATACCATCTCACACCTGTCAGAATGGCAATCATCAACAAATCAACAAACTACAAGTGTTGGCGAGGATGCTGGTGGGAATGCAAATGGTGCAGCCACTGTGGAAAACAGTATGGAGTTTCCTCAAAATAATAAAAATAGAACTCCCATTTGACCCAGTGATCCCATTTTTAGGATTCTATCCTAAGAAACTAGAAACATGAATAAGAAAAGGTATATGCACCCCTATGTTCATAGCAGCACAATTCACCACAGCTAAGATTTGGAAACAGCCTAAGTGTCCATCAGCAAATGAATGGATTAAAAAAACTGTGATACATAAATCCTTTGTGATTAGTGTTTCTAGTTTCTTAGGATATATTCCTAAGAATGGGATTGCTGGGTCAAATGGGAGTTCCATTCTTAGTTTTTTGAGGAAACTCCATACTGTTCTCCACAGTGGCTACACTAGTCTGCATTTCCACCAGCAGTGCAAAAGAGATACTTTTTCTCTGCATCCTTGACAACATTTGTAATTTGTTGATTTGTTGATGATATCCATTCTGATAGGTGAGAGATGGTACTACATTACTGTTTTGATTTGCATATCTCTGATAATTAGTGATTTTGAGCAGGTTTTCATATGTCTCTTGACCTTCCTGGTGTCTTCTTTCAAGAAGTGCCTATTGAGATCAGTTGCCCATTTTTCTTTGGGTGGTTTATCTTTTGTGTGTGTGTGTGTGTGTGTGTGTGAAGTTGTATGAGTTCTCTAGAAATATTGGATATTAAACCCTTATCATTGATATTATTGGCAAATATGTTCTCCCATGAAGTGAGCTTTCTTGTTGTTTTATTGATAGTTTCCTTTTCTGTGCAAAAGCTTTTTATTTTGATGTAGTCCCGTTTGTTTATTTTCTTTTTAGTTTCCATTGCCCTAGGTGCAGTATCAGTGAAGAAGTTCCTTTGGCATATGTCAGAGATTTTGCTGTTTGTGGATCCCTCTAATATTTTTATGGTTTCCTATCTTATGTTTAGGTCTTTTATCCATTTGGAGTTTATTTTTGTATATGGTGTAAGTTGGTGGTCTAGTTTCATTTTTTACATGTATCTGTCCAATTTTCCCAACACCATTTGTTGAAGAGACTGTCTTGACTCCATTGTATGTTCATGCATCTTTTTAAAATATTAATTGAGCATAGTGATTTGGGTCGATGTCTGGGTTCTCTATTCTATTCCATTGATCTATATGTCTATTCTTGTGCCAGTACCAGGTGTTTTAAGAACAGTAGCTTTGTAATACAGCTTGAAACCTTGTATTGAGACTTCACCTACTTTGTTCTTCTTTCTCAGGATTGCTGCAGCTATTCGGGCCTTTTTTTGTTCCAGATGAATTTTTGGAAAGTTCATTCTAGAACCAAGAAATAAGCCATTGGTATTTTAATGGGAAGTGCACTGAATTTATAGATTGCTTTGGGTAGTATGGACATTTTGATGATGTTGATTCTACCAATCCGTGAATATGGTATGTTCCTCCATCTGTTTATGTCTTCCTCTATCTCATTTTTCAGTGTCGTGTAGTTTTCTGTGTATTGATCTTTTACCTCCTTAGTTAAGTTTATTCCTATGTATCTTAGTTTTTTTTGGTGCGATGGTAAATGGGATTGCATTTTTAGTCTCTCTTTCTGTAAGCTCAATATTGGTATATAGAAATGCCATAGATTTGTTGACATTAATTTTGCTACATTGCTGAATTCAGTTATCAAGTCTGATAATTTTTTGATGGAGTCTTTAGGGTTTTCTATGTAAAATATCATGTCATCTGAAAATAAGGATAGTTTTACTTCTTCTTTTCCAATTTGGACGCCTATTTATTTCTTTTTCTTGTCTGATCACAATGGCTAGTACTTCCAGCACTCTGGTGAATAGGATTGGTGAGAGTGCGCATCCCTGTCTTGTTCCTGTTCTTAGGGGAAATGGTTTTAGTTTTGCCTACTGAGTATGATCCTGGCTGTGGGTTTGTCATATATGGCTTTTATTATGTTGAGGTATGATCCTTCTATTCGTACATTGCTGCGAGTTTTTATCAAGAAAGTGTGTGGAATTTTGTCAAATGCTTTTTCTGCATCAATTGATATGACTATGTGATTCTTATCTCTCAATTTATTTATGTGATGTATCACCTTTATTGATTTGTGAATATTGTACCACCTTTGCATTCGTGGGATAAATCCTACTTGGTCATAGTGTGTGATCTTTCTGATTTACTGCTGAATTCGATTTGCTAGAATTTTGTTGCAGATTTTGGCATCTATGTTCATTAGGATATGTGCCTGTAATTCTTTTTCATTATGTCATCTTTATTTGGTTTTGGCATTAGGGTGATGCAGGCTTCACAGAAGGAGTTTGGAAATGTTCCTACCTCTTGAATTTTTTGGAATAGTCTGAGGGTTATAGGTTTTAATTTTTCCTTGAATATTTGATAAGGCCCCCTACCCCTTAGAAGCCATCTGGCTCTGGGCTTTAGAAGTCATCTGGCCCTGGGCTTTTGTTTGCTGGAAGCTTTTTGATGGCTGTTTCAATTTCTTCCATAGTTATCAGTGTATTGAGATTTTTTAGAATCTTCCTGAGTAAGTTTTGGAAGGTTGTGTTTTCCTCAAAATGTGTCCATTTCCTGTAGGTTGTATAATTTGTTAGAATAGAGTTTTCATAGTATTTTTTAACAATCCTTGTATTCTGTGAGGTTTGTTGTTATTTCACTTCTTTCATTTCTGATTTGGTTTATTTGGGTACTCTCTCTTTGCTTCTTGGTGAGCCTGGCTAGAGGTTCATCAATCTTGTTTATTCTTTTGAAGAACCAGCTCTTAGTTTTGTTGATCTTCTGTACTTTTTTGGGGTCTCTATGTCATTCATTTCTGCTCCGATCTTTATTTCCTTCCTTCTGCTCGCTGTTGGCTTTTCCTGTTGTTCTCTTTCTAATTCTTTAAGTTGTTGAGCTAGGTGATTCATTACCATTTTTTCTTGTTTTTTGAGGTAGGCCTGTAAAGTTATAAACTTCCTTCTCAGGACTGCTTAGCATTTGCATTATTGTGTTTTTATTGTCATTAGTCTTCAGGATGTTTTAAATTTCTTCTTTGATCTCATTGATAATCCAATAATTGTTTAATAGCATGCTATTCAGCTCCCAAGTATTTGAATTTTTTGGAATGTTTTTATTGTAGTTTATTTCTATTATTATGCCATTGTGGTCTGAGAAAATGCTTTATATGATTTCAGTCTTTTTGAATTTGGGGAGACTTTGCTTGTGACCCAATATGTGGTCTACTTTTGAAAATGTCCCATGTGCACTTGAGAAGAACATATATTCTGTGGCTTTGGGGTGATATAATCTGAAGATATCAATTAGGTCCATCTGATCTAGTGAGTTATTTAGAATTGCTGTTTCTTTTCTGATTTTTTTTAATCTAGAGGAGTTATCCAGTGATGTCAGTGGTGTATTAAAGTCCCCTACTATGATTGTTGTGTATCTCTCTCTTGATATCTTTCAGTAGAATTTTTATATATTTTGATCCTCCTGCATTGGGTGTATATATGTTTACCAGAGTTATATATTCTTGTTGAATTACTTCTTTTAGTATTATGTAGTGGCCTTCCTTATCTCCTGTTAAGACCTTTACTTTGAGGTCTATATTTCAGATATAAGATCATCACCCCAACTTTTTCTCATTTCCATTTGCCTGAAAAATGTTTTTCCATTCCTTCACTCTCAGTCTGTGTGAATCCTTTGCTCTGCGGCACATAACTTGTAGACAGCAAATATATGGTTCATGTTTTCTTTTTTTTTATCAATTCAGCTACTGTATATCCTTTGATTGTTGCATTTAACCCATTTACGTTTAAATTTATTATTGACAAGTTCATGTTTGTTGTCATATTTTTCCTTTAGTGGTTGTGTTTCTTCTTGCCTTTCTCTTTCTTTCTTCCTTCCTTCCTTTCTTTTCTTTTCCTTTCTTTTCTTTCCTTTTCTTTTCTTTCTTTTTTTTTCCAGCAGTACCTTTAGCATTTCTTACATTGTTGGCTTGGTAGTGATAAAGTCTCATAACCCTTTTTTGTCTGTGAAGCTCCTGATTCCACCTTCAATTTTGAATGATAGCCTTGCTGGGTATAGTATTCTTGGGTTCAGTCCCTTGCTTTGTATCACTTTATATAGTTCATTTCCTTCTCTTCTGGCCTGGTGTGTTTCTGTTGAGAAATCAGTTGATATTCTAATAGAAGATTTCTTGTAGGTAACTTTCTGTCTCTCTCGGGTAGCCTTTAAGATTCTTACGTTGTCGTTAGTGTTCACTAATCTACTTATGATGTGTCTTGGTGTCAGTCTTTTGTGGTCAACTTGTTTGGAACTCTGTGTATTCTTGGACTTGCATAGTTTTTTTTTTCCTTGTCAGTATCAGGGAAGTTTTCTGTCATTATTTCTTCAAATAGGTTTTCTATTTCTTGCTTCTCTTCCTCTCCTTCTGGTTTCCATATTGTGTGAATGTTGTTTTGTTTCGTGTTGTCCCAAAGCTCCCTTAGGCTCTCTTCTTCTTTTCTAAATCTTATTTCCAGTTGCTGCTGTGTTTGTGTGTTTTTTTCTACCTTGTCTTCTACTTTGCTGATGCAGTCCTCAGCCTCTTCTAGTCTACCGTTTAGGCCTTTCATTGTGTTCCTTATTGTTGTTCTTCATCTCTTCTTGGTTTCTTTTCATGTTGGTGACATTCTCATTCAGCTTCTTATAGTTCTCATTAAGTTGTGTGTATTTGTTGTTGAGTTGTGTGTATTTGTCATCCAGCCATTTAAACATCCTTAAAACCATTACTGTGAATTCTTTCTCTGATAAACTGCTGGCCTCAATTTCATTTAACTCCCTTTCTGGTGATTCCTCTTTTTCTTTCCTTTGGGGCTTGCTTTTTTGTCTTCCTATGTTTTCCTGTAATGTTTTAATTGTAAATCCAATTGCTTTTCTACCCAGGTTCTTTTGGGAATGGTGCTACTGGTGTATTCTTCCAGTTCTCCTGTGCTTGTTAATCTATTATAGCTCCCTACTTGAGCTATTTGGGTTCTCTTGATGCAGACCTGAGAGCTTGAGAGACACAACTGTGGTATCTAGAAGTTGGTAGCCATGGAATGGAGTGTTGCTATTTTTGCTGTTTTGCACCCTTAATTGAGATCTCACATGCCCAGTGGGGACTCACAGTGGCACCAAGGAACTGTCTGTCGGGGTGATGTAGCTCAGGGGGCCTACATTCTGGAGAGGCGTGACTGTGGTGCTCAGAGTTATGTAGTTGTGAGGTGGGCAGACTCAGCTTTTGCTACTGCACCTGTGGTGTATAGGCCCTTATTCCCAGTGGCAGCTCACAGGAGCACCCAAGGTAAGTTTGCTAGCAAAGCACACTTAAGCACTCTGAAGGGCCCTGGTAGTGTACCTGTGTAATTGAGGTGTCTATGGGCAGGTATCCAGAATTAGTAAATTCAAAATCTCTACTGCTTTGGGGGAGTGGACCCCTGTTTGTTTGAGGTTTCACCTAGGGAGAGATCACAGTGGCTCTCAAGAGCCCCCTGTGGGTAGATGGTCTCAGGGTGCCTGCCTGTTGGAACTTCGCATCTGTGGAGGTACCTTTGCTGGGCGCAGCATTCTAATGCACTCTGCAGTGTCCTGCACTGAGGTTGAACTGCTGGGGTAGATGTGGGTAGTTAGTCAGAAAGAGGGAATTCAGAAATTCTACTACAGAGCAGTGTGCCCTTGTTTGTGCCGAATCCCACTCAGCAGAGACTCACAGCTGCTTCCAAAGTGTGCTGTATATAGATGAGCTCAGGTGTCCTGTATCTTTGTGGAGGAGCCTTTGCTGGCATAGCCCTCTGATGACACATTTTGAGGCACCCTGACACTGAGGTTGAGTGCTTTGGAGGTGGAGGTCCCAGGGTCCACAGGTCTGCAGCTGTGGCAGCAGGATTTTGGCTAGAGAGGCTGCTGGGTCACAGGGCAGTTCCAAGGCCTGTCTGGTTGCTGGTGTTGATGAGTTTCTAAAGAAAGGCCATTTTCCCCTTCAAGATGGCATGGGATCCATGCCTGTGTTCCACAGTCTGAGGAGTGCCTGCGGGTAGTAGTGCACTGGTAGTCTCTCCTTCTCCAAGAGAGAAGGAGAGTGCAGTGGTAGTCTCTCCTTCTCCAAGAGAGTCTGGACTGCTAGCCCCTGATGCTCTTGGGAGATTTAATTGCCCCTTACTCATTCACACACACACACCATATACATACATCCACACACTCTCCTTTCATCCCCTCACTCACTTCTTCTCCCTCACGTCCATCCTACCAGCCACCATCTTTTTCTGAAATTGCTCCAGAATTATTTTCTTGGTGATGTTTCAACAGGCTTGAAAAGTGAATCAAAATTTCTCTTTCAAAATCTTGAGCAAAAGGCGATAATTTGTTTTCTAATGAAATAACTTCTAACATCAAAAAATTGTATTTCCTTTTCCCTGTAATTTATGATTAAGCTGACTTAGATGAGATGTAATGTCTACTATGAAATAAAAGTTTTGGATCCACTGATTATTCATTAGCTCTGGATAGTGAACACCCTTCTCAAGAAGAAATGCTTTAATATCTGTTAATAAAGAAGCAAAACGTTTCTTCTTGATAACCAACGTACCTTGTTTTGCAGCATATCTGCATTCTCACTCTCCATTTCAACTAAAAATTTTTTAAATTGGCTATGATTAAGAGCTTTAGCTATAATGGAGTTGATAATGTTAATCACCAATTCCATAACTTTGCAATTTTTTTCTGGACATGTCTGTGCACAAAGCACTTCTTGATGAATGATGCAATGGTAAGTAAATATCTCGTGATTAGTATTTTCTTTCAAAATAGCAACAAACCCATTTCTTATGCCAATCATACTTTCGCCCCATCTATTGAAATTGAGACAATTTTATTAAATGGAATATGATGTTTTTCAATGCACTCAATTACAACATTTGCTATATCCTCTCCACGTGTTTGACCTTTGAGTGGCAATAATCCTAAAAGTTCTTCTTTAGGACCTGTAGATGAAATAAATCACACAAAAAGTAAAACTTGCGCTGTATCATTTGTATCACAAGACTTGTCAATTGCTATTGATAAAGCTAAAACCAACTTAAGATCTTTGACTTGCTGGTCAGTTATATTCGAAGACATTTTGATTGTTCTATCTTTCACTGTTTTAGTAGACAATGGTAACTTTAATTTTTTTTTAGAATATCTGCTTTGTTCTTAAAATCCCAAAATAGCTCTTCAGATACATTTATAAATCAACTTTTTATTTATTCACTGTCTGTATATGGTTTTCCTCTCTTAGCAGTCTTTTGACTAACCACAAAACTTGCAATATTAACATTATTGGAAGACTGCATCCAGTAATTAAATACAGAACTTGATTTTTTTTTTACTCTTCTGAAGTTCCTCAACTGCTTTCTTCCTTCCATCACCAACAGGATATTTAGTACTAAGTGATACATGTTTAGTTGTAAAGTTTCTCTCCAAATTTGATTTCTTGTTATGCAATAATTTTTCCTGACAAATAAGACAGGTCAGAAAGCCATTTAAGTTTTGAATAAACGCAAAAGCCTCAGTCCATTCAACTTTAAATTCACAGTTTTCATCTTCCGTTTTTCTTTGCTTCTTCTTTGTAGCCATGTCAAACAGGGCACCTAAAAAAGTTTAATTTTATAATAATATAGCTACCAACACAAAATAATTACAATTCTTAAATTGATGACAAAAAATACCTATAGAATTTGTAGCTGGCTGGAAAAATACAGGTAACTTCATGCTATGAGTAGGTACTTTTGTCAACTATGTTTGATTTGTGGACACAACTAGCACTAACCACAGCACATGAGACTGCTGACGACTGGCTCATTCAACTGGTGAATGAATCATGTGTTCCTCCTCCAAGCTGCATATCATGCAGCCCGCCTGTGCCGCTGCGTCTCTCCTCGCCCAACCGACCGACACCCCCAATTCTTCTAATGCCACTTCTTCAAAATAGACTTGCCCAGGCCAAAAATTGACTTCTGTGCATGGGCCACGAAGTTTCAATTGCACTGTACGTGCACACCCGCACTTGGTATTTTGTGGAAGAGCCACACTCAAGGAGCCAAAAAGCCCCAAGTGGCTCACGAGCTGCAGTTTGCCAACCACTGCCCTAGACAAACATTTTAGGTGCCTATGGCCAGGGAGGCTGGAGTCTCAGTGTTTGTGAGTTTTCAGTTGAGGCAGATGGTCCCTGAATGTTGTGATTGTGGGGTCCCAGGGAGGTATCCAAGGTCTCTCAGGTTGAAGATAAGGTTGGGCTTCTGATCACAGCCAGTCTCCCTTTCAAAATGGTGTGGTCTTTGCAGCAGAGCCAGTTGCTCTGGGAGAAATTTGAGCAGTAGTAAAAGCTTCCTCCCAGGGAGCCTGTCTACCAGTCCCCAACAGTCCTGTAGAATATAACTGTCCCTCACTCACAAATACAGACACCCCCTGCACGTCCACACACTCTACTGTAGCTCTCTCACTCACACACTATCTTGCAGCCTGCTGTCCCATCTTGGGTCTCCTCTAATTTTACTTTTAATAGAGTATTAAATAAATTAATTAATATACTATTTATAACTTTTTATGTATTTTTATTAAAATAACTTCACCTCCAGGGGCTCAGTTGATTGGAGCATTGTCTTGTACACCAAAAGGAGATGGGTTCTTTTCCTGGTCAGGTCAGATATCTAGGTTGTGGGTTCTGTCCCCATTTGAGACATGTATAGGAAGCAACCAATCAGTGTTTCTCTTTTACATCAACATTTCTCTCTCTCCCTTCTCTCTCTAAAAAATCAATAAAAATATATTGTTGGTGAGGATTAAAAAATAATAATAAAATAAAAAATAAATTCACAAATAATTGTTTTAAAAACCACCCTGAGTAATATGATGAAAATCACAAGTCTGGTGTTAGAGTAATATTTACTATAACATTAAAACAATGATACAAGGCCACTGATACAATGTGCCTACATTTTTGATAAATGTTCCAGTTTCCCATTTGAGAAAAGTTTTTCCAAGCTTTTTTAGCACATTATTTTCATAGTAGTTACCAATATCATTGCAGAGAAATAAAAACAAACACCTTCCTAATTTTTATATGAGGTTTAAAATTCAAGTTAACAAAACCAAATAGCATAGATATACTCTCTGAAGATAAAATTGCCAAGAATTTTTGGAAAGAAAGTTTCCTTAGTAACTCCATCTTCTTAATTATATTATTTTCAGAAAGTACTGGGGATCTTGAGGAAATTCCTCAGTGCTGCTTTGGTTTTGTGAATCTGTTTAGAGGCCCCATTAACTTTGTTAAGAAACCCTTTGTCTCCATTTATTTATTGTGGATTTTTGTCTTAGTGGCTAAGATGGATGTAAAGACCAAGCTAATAACCTAACTTCTAATTTTATCTCATATCTCAAAACATATTTTTATACCTATTACCTAAAGATAATAATTAGAAAGAATGGTACTGTGGTTTAATAGTTGGAAACTTAACCTGAGAATTAAAGAATCTTACTCCCACTCCTTGAGCTGATTTTGTCATAGAAGAAGAGAAAGACATGCAACTAATAATTCTATGAGGCATTGGCCTCTAAAGCATAGATCACTACAACTGCAAATTCCCAGTTCGAGGTCAGGCAACACGCTGAGTTTAAAGCACCAGGAAATAGAACAGGAACAAGCTAAAATGGTAGCCTATACAGTATGGCATTTCCTTAAAAAAAAAGCTAAAAATGGAGCTCCCATTTGACCCAGCAATCCCACTCTAGGAACATATCCCAAGAAAACAGAAACACCAATCAGAAAGGATATAGGCACCCCTATGTTCATAGCAGCACAATTTACAATAGCTAAGATTTGGGAACAGCCTAAATGCCCATCAGCAGTTGAGTGGGTTAGAAAAATGGTACATCTACACAATGGAATACTATTCTTCTTTAAAAATGAAGGAATTCTTACCTTTTGCAGCAGCATGGATGGAACTGGAGAACATTATACTAAACAAAATAAGCCAGTCAGAGTATAAATACCACATGATCTCACTCATTTATGGATAATAAAGAACATTATAAACTGATGAAAAAATAGAGGCAAAGAAGTATCAAACAGACTGTCAAACTACAGGGGGAAGGCAGGGAAGGTTTGGGAAGAGTAAGATCAACCAATGAACTTGTATGCATGCATATAAGCATAATCAATGGACACAAGACACTGGAGGGGGTGTGTGAGGGCATGTGCTGGAGGGTACGGGAGGCCAGGATGAGGTTAATGGGGGGTGGGGGGGAAGGAGACATATGTACTAGTATTTATATTTTACACAATAAAATAAAATATTAAAGTTAATTTTTAAAAGGTATATACTGCTGGCAAACCAAGAAACAAATCAACATGAGCCAGAGTTAAATAAATCCTGGCTAGCTTTGGCTTCTGGAGGGTCACAATGATGCAAGGAACTCACATAATTTTTCAGTGCCACTATTTCTACCCACAGCCAAGTGTGTGCCCCTTCTACTCTGCTGCCTATCAGCAAGCTGCTGTGACACCCATCAATCATAATGAGCCTTCTTTGTGTTTCCTCACAAAAGTAGAGTCCAGGGCAACCGTACCACCACACAATTGTACGGATATCCATCCTACCTGATTTTCAGCACATTTACAAATATGTATCCTGATTTCTTTTGTCTTAAGTATGTTTTAAAAAATACTTTAATATTTACTTAATACTTTGGCATGCCAGGTCTGTGCTAAATGGGAGGAAAAGTGTGGCGGGGGCGGGGAAGTGGAGAAGCTATGAAGACAATCATTAAACAATGTAGTTACAACTTATGATAAGAATTATAAGGTCAATTAAATTAAAAGAGATTATTAAAATAAAAATAGCAATGTACATGTGGGCTGGGAGTGTGACTGAGGCTAGGGACTGCTTTAGATGGGAGTATCTTGAGAGGCACCACTGAGACAAAAGCTTATGTTCAAGATTAGTTTAAGTCTTGCTTTCACTTTATGTCTATATGACAATTTACTATTTAAATTTACTTGATTGAACATGTGATGCTGTTAATTGTCTCTAACTATACTTTGTAACTTAACACAATTCCACTTATAATTCTAATTATGTTTTGAGAAAGATTATTATAAATAAACATTATAAAATTGTTAATTTTTTAAAAGACCTCCAGAAGAAGCTTACTCTACCCAATATTATAATGCATTGTACAATATGGTAATTTAAACAATGTGATGCTTATAGAAATAAACCACTTGAGCAGAAATTTATGAAAGCTATCCAAATTATTGGAAGCTTACATAAATTTAAAAATTGTAAATGGTTATATTTGTGTGCTATAATAACAATGGTTTTCTATCTTTTTCTATTTTTGTTAATATATAATTTATAGACTGTTTTAAGGGCTTCCTTGAATATTGTTTTCAGTTGGGTTGAGCCAATGAGAAACATCAAGTGATTTTAGACTATTTATACTCCCCCTCCCCCAGTCCCTTCCTGCTCTGTTGCTAGAGCTGAAAGCCACAGCTCCTCTCAGGTGATGCTCTCCATTATTCATTATTGTCTTGGTTTCACTCTTTCCCTTGCCTCTTCAGATTATGCTTTGGACATACTGTTGCTAGCCCCAGAATACTATATTATTCTTTGTTTTCCTTAAACCTCTCCACACCTTTGTAAATGGTACCTTTATTTCATGTAATTGTGCATCTTCCGATATTGTACTTTTCAGTGAATGGGCTTCAAGAAAGAACCTTCAAAATGGAATTCTGGATTGAATTTTTCACATATTCAGGGAAGTGGGTGAATGGGTAAGATCTTGCTAACTCTTGGTACCTCAGTGGCATTGATTATTCATGATAAACACTGCCATGGGAAGAAAAGCTATTGGGACTCAAAGCACTATGAGCTCAAGGCAATAGAAGATGTGGCAATGAGTTGATTTGAAAAAAAATGTAATTATGCTAATAGGACAAAGAGCTGATTCAGTTGGCTATAGAGATTGTCAGGAAATAATTGGCTTACAAATTAGGGGTAGAGATATGAATCAGACTCTGATAATATTGAAGGGCTCCCTCATAGTGATGTTGCAGGATCACAGAGTTGTGTTGCTCAATATTAACATATTTCTTATGTAACAGTGTGGGAGCAAGATATGTGAAGAGAACTTTGGACAGACACTTTGAAGACCCTGATTCTCTGTAATTCCCTTGCGAGTTAAGCTAGCTCCTCCGCCTGATCTGAGGGAAGAAGTTTCTCCCAGATAAACATACTTAAGTAGCCGCTTCAGGAGAAATTGTCTCCTAAGGGACATTGCATATCTTTAGAATTCATTGCCAGTATTCCCTGTGACTGCATTTCATAAAAATCATGTCCCAGAAAAACTCAAACCTTGGGAGCATTCAGCCTAGTTTTGGGAAGAATTGCAGACATTTCTAAATTGTACCAGTAAGAATCCAGAGAGAAAATATGAAAATGGAGTCTTAGACCAAGAAAAATAAATTTTAAGTTTTGTTCTGACCAAATTTATTGATATAGTGAGGATCTGAGATGTAATATTTAATATTAATATTTAATATACTGACTTAGACACACAGAGTAGCCGAATTGGCTCATAGCTGCCTGGACTCAGTGGTGGTATAATGCCGGACTCCCCTGATACACCACAGAAGAAGGGAAGTAGGGATGTTGGGTTGGATGGATTATGTGCATGCTTCTCATCTTCTCCTATCAGATTTTGTTAATAGCCTGAAGAACGTTCTCTTGCTCAATCACTAAGAAATGCATTAGGAAGAGGAGCACAAAGATCCTTGGAAAACTGTGTGGTGGTGTCCTCTCCAGACTAAAGGTTATGGTGGAGGATGAAACTGGGCTCCCATCTTGGTCTTTATGGGAATAGTGGATCCTGAAGTTGGAGACATCAGAGGGGCAAAAGTACAATTCCATACACTAAGGCCCAGAAATCGAGGCACAATGAGACATTTTGATATACAGGATCTATAATGATAAAATGGAGGGCAGCCTACAAAGTTGTTGCTTAATATATATTTTTGAGATGTTACAGGCAGAATCATAATTTGATTTACTGTAGAGAACTTTCACATTATCATACCTAGCCATCAGTGAATGGTTTAAACACAGAGCTCTTCAAATGAATAGGAATTGAGTCCTTTAAAGAAAAAGCCCTGAGGGAAAAGAAGATGGCAGTTTAGGACAGAGGTGAGGAAGAGAGGGTGAGTGAGTGAGGAGGTGAAAGGAGAGTGTGTGGATGTGTGTGGTGTGTATGTCAGTGAGGGAGGGACAGTTAAATTCAGCAGGAGCAGCAGACACTGGCAGACCAGGCTCTCTTAGACAGGGAAAGACTACCATGGCTGTGGGCACTCCCAGGACTGTGGGTCTCAGGTACATGCCATCTTGAAGGGAAGAGCGGCCTCTTCTATGAACTCATCAACACCACCACCCAGACAGGCCTTAGATACTTCTCGCAACCCAGCAACCACTCCAGCCAAAATCCTGCTGCCTTACCCACAGACCCACAAATCCTGGGACCGCCAACCGTAAGGATGTATGTACCAACAGCAGTAAGTGCAACTTCTCCCTCCGCAGAGGCTTAATTCCTGATGCCACAGTCATGCTTTTCCAGCGCCAATAGTTGCACTTTCAAGTGCACAGGCTGCCTAAATCCACCACTTTGCCAGCTACTAAGTGGATGTCACCATGGGCACACCCTTTCCACTGCCCTGGCAGTAGAAATTCTGGATTCCCCTTCCTGGATACCTCCCTACAGCCGCCTCAGTCACACGGATTCAGTACCAGGGCTCCTCTGGGTGCCTGAGTGCATTGTCACTTGGCACATGCAAATCCAACCAAGGGCATAAGGCCTCCTGCAGTAGAAATTCAGACTCTCCCCACTCTCAGCTGCCAGCCCAGAGGCACCTCAGTCATAGGGCTTGAGCACAAGGGCCTATCTGAGTGCACACTGTCCTGGCAATCAGCGCCGGAGTACCCCGTGAGCCACCACTGGGCATGCACTAATTCAACCAAGGGTACAGCAGCAAAAACTGAGTCTACCCAATTCACAGCTGCTGACCTTCAGACACCACAGTCAAGCTTTTTCAGCACGCAGGCCTTCTGAGCCCACCGATCCAAAGGCAGCTCTTGGGTGCCTGTGTGAGCCCCTGAGGGACCCACTTGTATCCAAACAAAGATGCACGGTCCCAGCAATAGAAATTTGGACTCCCTCCTCCACCCCCCCCCCCCCCCCCATTCTGGCTGCCTTCCTATAGACACCTCAGTTATGCAGCTTCAACGCAAGGGCCACACTGAGTGTGCTGCCCTGGCAAATAGTTCCCAGGTGCCTCAGTGAGCCACTGCCGGGTGTGCACAAATCCAACCAAGTGCACAGGCTTTGCCAGCAAAAACTGAATCTTCCCACCCCACACCCGCCTTTCCAGAGTGCAGGCCTCCTGAGCCCAACCACCCAGACAGACGGCTCCTGGATGCTACTGTGAGCCACCACTGGGCACATACAATTTCAACCAAAGGCACAAGGCATCAAAAACTGGGACACCCCCCTTCCTGACTGCTGACATCTGGACACTGCAGTTGCATCTTTAAAAAACACAGGCCTCCTAAGCCTAATACCCCTATAGGCAGCTCCTGGGGGTCTCCTTGATCCCCAGCTCAGTGCACTCATATCCAAACAAGGGTACATGGCCCCAGCACTAGAAACTTGGCCTTCCCCCTTCCAGGCTGTCTACCCACAGACATCAGACACCATGTCACATGATTTCAGCATGCAGGCCCCCTGAGGACACTGCTCCAACAGGTGACTCCTAGATGCCTCTGTGAGCTGCCACTAGGCACACTTGTATCCAACCAAAGTCTCAAAGCCTCGCAGCAGAAACTTGGACTTCCCACTCCACAGTTGCTGACCTTCAGTCACTGAAGTTGCACTGATCCAGGTTGCAAGGCCCCTGAGCCCACTGCTCTAGTATGTGGCCACTAGGTGCTTCTTGGAACTGCTGCAAGGCACAACCCCGGCCACTGGCATCCAGTCCACATGATAGTGCCACTCAGGCACAAGGGCCTCCTGAGTCCACTGCCCTAGCAGATGGCTCCTGGGTGCCTCTATAAGCAGCCATTGGTCATGCATATCCAACCAAGAGTGCACATCCCCCAAAGCAGAAACTGGGAATTCTCTCTCCATGGGCCAGTGGCACAGCACAATCACTCTGATCCAGTTTGTGAGCCTCATGAGCTCATACCCCCAGCAGAAGGCACCTGGGCCTCTCTGTGTGCAGCCACTGGGCATATGCCTCTCCAACCAGGGATGCATGGTTCCCTCAGTAGGATCTATGACATTCCTCTAACAGCTGCCTACCTCTGGACAGCTCGGTGAATTACTAAGGACTTCCCTTCCTGGACAAGGTCACATTATTTCAGCCACAGTCCCTGAGATTTCCACATTGCTGGCCACTGGATCCTCAATTCCCTCATGACTCAGAGAGGAAAATTACTTTGGCCAGAGTCCCACTGCCTCAACCAGAGACTATGAGACACCTGCCCTCCACTGTCATGGGCTCAGTGCCCCTTGCAGTGAGTTTCAGAGTGACACTAGTCCAGTAGGAGTCACACCACACTGGCCAAATTCACACTACCTGAGCCTTAGGCCCTGAGACTCCTTCCTCCCAGGCTGTGGACTCTGGGAACTCATAGTGAAAACATACCAGCAAGACCTCAGACAAGAGCTGAAACCACAATTACATCCAAAACAGCATGAACAACAAAGCTGGGGCCGAGTCACTTTGCCAATCTGAAACAAGAATTCATCCATGAATAGGAAACTAACATTCAAGATCCAACTACATAAAGAGAATCCAAATAGCTCAAGTAGAGAACTCCACTAGATCACACCTCAAGCACAAACCCCCAAAAAATCTTGGAAGCTAAGCAGTTGGGTCTAAGAAACAGAAATAATTAAAATGTTACAACAAAGTAAATGGAGAGGAAAAAAATCCCCAGAGGAAAGAAAAAGAGGAATCACCAGAAATTGAATTAAATGAAATGAAGGCAAGCAACATGTCAGAGAAATAATTCAGAGTAATGGTTATAAGGATGCTCAAATGGCTGGATGATAAATACACACATGAGAATGAGAATGCCACCAACATGAAAAGGAACCAAAGGAAAATAAGAATGACATAGCTGCAATAAAGAACACAATGGAGAGAGAGCTGTAGGAAAATGGCTGCTGATGGGAAGGCAGACTGCAATATAGTGTATGAGTGAGAGAACAAAATGAGAGTGTGTGGTTGCACAGGGAGTGTATTTTTATGGGTGAGGGGCAGCTATACTCCGAGAAACTGTTGGGTATTTCTGGACCTCATTCATCTGACTGGACGGCCTCTACTGCTGTTGAAATATCTCCCAGAGCAACCGGCTCTGATGGGGAGACCACGCCATCTTGAAGGGGAGAGTAGCTGTTATCAACACCCAGGGAACAGCTGCAAACCCAGGAACACTGAAACTCAAGCAGTGTAAATACACAGACTCAGATGAGCCCTGCACCCTCTTATGGAAAGGTCAGATTTTTGCCTAGGAAAAGGAGAGAGAAAACTACATACCCAGATAACCAGAGAGGAAAGATCATAATGAGACAAAGAAATAGGACTCATATGAAAGAAAAGGAGGCATCATCAGAAAAGGAAGTAAACAAAATGGAAGCAAGCAATATGTCAGAGAAAGAATTCAGAGCAATGGACATAAGGATGCTGAAAACAATGGAAGAAAAATGAAACAATATGTGTAAGAACCAAGAGGAAATGAAGAAGAACAAAGAAGAAATGAAAAATGAATCACTATTATAAAGAAAGCATCCACAGTAGACTAGAAGAAGCAGAGGAATCATTTAGTGAATTAGAAGATAAGGTAGAAAAAATAAAACCAAGCAGAGCAGCATTTAGTAAAAAAAAAATAAAAAATAAAAATAAAAAACAGGAGAAGAAGAGCCAAGGGAACTTTGGGACAACATGAAATGAAACAAGATCTACATAATAGCAGTGTCAGGAGAAGAGGAAACTGAGCAAGAAATAGAAAACCTGTTTGAAGAAATAATGACAGAAAACTTCCCTGATATAGGGAAGAAAAAACTCATACAAATCCAAGAAGCTCACAGAGGCCCAAACAAAATGAACCCCCAAAAAACCGACACCAAGGCACATTATAATTAAATTGGCAAACACCAACAACAAAGTGAAAATATTAAATGTGGCTGGACAGAGACAGAAAGTTACCTACAAAGGATCCCCCTAGACTAGTGAATGATTTCTCAACAGAAACAGATCAGGCCAGAAGGGAGTGGAATGAAATATACAAAGTCATGCAAAGGAATGGTCTGAATCTCAGAATACTATACCCAGCAAGGTTATCAATCAAAATTAAAGGTGAAATCAGGAGCTTCACCAACACAAAAAGGACTAAGGGAATTTATTACCACCAAACCAGCAATGTAAAAAAATGCTAAAGAGTCTGCTGTAAAAAGAAGAAATAGGAAGGAACACAAGTGTAGAGAATAAAAATGGCAACAAAGAAGTATGTATCAATAATAACTTTAAATGTAAAAGGATTAAGTGCCCCAATTAAAAGACATAGAGTAGCTGAGTGGATAATTCAACATGAACCATATATCTGCTTTCTTCAAGAAAGCCAACTCAGAAAGAAGGATTCATACAGACTGATGGTGAAGGGATAGAAAAAGGATTTTCAGGCCAATGAAATGGGGGAAAAAAAAGCTGAGATAGCAATACTTATATATGACAAATGAGATCTCAAAGTTAAGGATATAATAAGAGATAATGAAGGCCACTTCATAATACTAAAGAGAGAAATCCAATAAGAAGAAAAAATGCTGGTAAACATATAAGCACTGAATATAGGAACACCCAAATACATAAAAAATCTTCTAGAGGATATCAAGGGAGAGATTGACAACAATACAGTCATTATAGGGAACTTTAATACCCCAATATCATCACTGGACAAATCCTCTAAACAAAAATTTCAGCAAAAAAAATCAATATTAAATGGCTCACTAGATCAGATGGAATTAATTGACATCTTTAGAACATTTCACCCAAAAGCCACAGAATATATATTCTTCACAAGGGCACATGGATCATTTTCAAAGATAGGCCATATATTGGGTCACAGGCAAAGTCATTTCTAATTCAAAGAGATAGAAATCATATAAAGTATCTTCTCAGATCCAAATGGTATAAAACTAGAAATCTCTACAACAAAAACAAGCAGGAAAATCAAACACCTGGTGACTAAATAACATGCTATTAAACAATGACTGGGTTACAAGAGATCAAAAACAAAATAAAAAGCATCATGGCAACAAATGACAATAAAAACACAATAATCCAAAATATATGGGACACAGTGAAAGCAGTCTTAAGAGGGATATTCATAGCTCTACAAGCCTAGAAGAAAATAAAACAAAACAACAACAAAGACAAAAACACAAGAAACAACTGTAATAAATTACCTAGCCCTACAATTCAGAGTTAGTAAGAGAGAAATAAGAAAATCCTAGTGCAAGCAGAAAGAAGGAAATAATAAAGATGAATGGACATAAATGAAATAGAGACCAGAAAAACAATACATAAGATCAATAAAACCAAGAGCTGGTTCTTTGTAAGGATAAAGAAGATTTATGAACCTCTAGCCAGGCTCACCAATAAGCAAAGAGAGAGGATTCAAAGAAACAAAATTAGAAATTAAAGCGATGAAATAACAACCAATCTCACAGAAATACAAATGGTTATGAAAAAATACCATGAACAACTTTATTCCAACAAAATGGACAACCTATTCCTAGAAAAATACAAGCTCCCAAAACTCAACCAAGAATAATTTTAAAAAACCTGAATAGGCTGATAACTACTGAAGAAATTGAAACAGTGATCAAAAATCTTCCAGCAAACAAAAGCTCTGATCTGGACTGATTTACAAGGGAGTTCTACCAAGCATTCAAAGAACTAAAACATATCCTCCTCAGACTATTCCAAAAAATTCAAGTAGAAGGCACACTTCCAACCTCTTTCTATGAGCCCAGAATTACCATAATCTCAAAACCAGATAAAGATACCACAAAAAAAAGAGCTACAGGCAATATCCTTTATCAACAAAGATGTTAAAATCCTCAACAAAATTCTAGCAAATTGGATTCAGCAACACATTAGAAAGATCATACATCATGACCAAATGGGATTTATACTGGGGATGCAAGTATGGTACAATATACACAAATCAATAAATGTGATACACCACATAAACAAATTGAAAGACAAAAATCACATATGATATTACTTGATGCAAAAACCAGTTGACAAAATCCAACACCCTTTTTTGATAAAAACTCTCAGCAATGTGGGAATAGAGGGATCATACCTCAACATAATAAAAGCCTTATATGACAAAACTACAGTTAATGTCATACTCAATGGCAAAAACTAAACTAATTTCTTCTAAGAACAGGAACAAGACAGGGATGCCCACTTTCACCACTCCTGTTGTTATAGTATTAGAAGTACTAATAGTGATCAGACAAGAAGAAGAAATAAAGGCATCCAAATTGGAAAAGAAGTAAAACTCTCCTTATTTGCAGGTGACATAATACTATACATAGAAAACCCCAAAGACTCATAAAAAAACTATTAGATCTAATAAATGAATTTGTCAATGTAGCAGGATTTAAAATTAATGCCCAGAAATCTATGGCCATTTTGTACACCAATAATAAACTCACAAAAGGAGAAATGAACAAAATAATCCCATTTACCATTGCACAAAAAAAATTAAGATACTTAGGAATAAACTTAATCAAGGACATAAAAGACCTGTACTCAGAAAACTGCAGGACATTGAAAAAAGAGATAGAAGTAGACACAAACAAATAAAAGAACATTCCATGTTCATGGATTGGTAGAATCAACATCATTAAAATGTACACACTACCTAAAGCAATCTACAGATTCAATGCAATACCTATTAAAATATGAATGGCATATTTCAAAAATCTAGAACAAACTCTCCAAAAATTCATTAGGAACAAAAATGGCCCTACTAGCCAGAGAGTCAGAGTTATCCTGAGAAAGAAGAAAAAAGTTGGAGGGATCACAATACCAGACATCAAACTATATTACCAAGTCACAGTTCACAAAACTGTCTGGTACTGGCACAAGAACGGACATAGTAGACCAATGGAACAGAATAGAGGACCCAAAAATGGACCCAAGCCATTATGCTCAATTAATATTTGACAAAGGAGGCATGAACATACAATAGAGTCAAAACAGCCTCTTTTGGTCAGATACACGCAAAAAAAAAAATGAAACTAGATTACCAAGTTAAACAATACACAAAAACAAACTCAAAATGGCTAAAGGACTTGAACATAAGACAGGAAACCATAAAAATCCTACAAGACTCCATAGGCAGCAAAATTGCAGACATATGTCATTGCAATATCTTTACAGACACAGATCTAAGGGCAAGAGAGACTAAGGAGAAAATAAACAAATGGGACTACATCAAAATTAAAAGTTTCTGCACAGCAAGAGAAACCATCAACAAAACAATAAGAAAGTCCACTAAATGGGAGAACTTATTTGCCAATGTTATCTCCAATAAGGGTTTAATCTGCAACATTTACAGGGATGTCATACAACTTAACAAAAGGAAGATAAACAATCCAATCAAAAAATGGGCAAAGGACCTAAATAGACACTTTTTGAAAGAGGACATTCAGAAAGGCAAGAGACACATGAAAACATGGTCAAAGTCACTAATCATCTGAGAGACGCAAATCAAAACAACAATGAGATATCACTTCACATCTGTCTAATGACTACCATCAACAAATCAACAAATGACAAATTCTGGAGAGGATGCTGACAAAAAGGAATCCTTATTCACTGCTGGTGGGAATGCAGACTAATGCAGTCACTGTGGAAAACAATATGGCGTTTCCTCAAAAAAACTAAAAATGGAAGTGCCATTTGACCCAGTAATACCATCTCTAAAAATATATCCCGGAAGTTCTACAACTAGAGGGAAAGAGAGGGGCTCACAGAGACCCAGAGGAGCTGCAAAAAGCTGAGGTACGGAGACGCGTGCGAGGAGAGAGCGGGTGCCGGAGTACCTGGCTGGTTTTCTCTGGCGGGAGGGAGACGGAGACTCTCAAAGGCATTGAACCCCTTGTCCTGTGACACTAAACCCCAGATCCAGCTGAAACTCATACGGGGGGAGTTTGGACTGTGAAAAGGGAGAAGTGCACAGAAATTTAGGGGAGTTGCAAAGGATCGGAGGTCTGGTCGCGCACGGCACCACGCGGAGGACAGATTGCTGATTGTGCCGCTGGCTTTCGCGAGTGGGCGGGAGACAGACCCTCCAAACTGTGCCACTTCTGACTCCACTAAGCCCCTGTTTTGGGCGAAACCCTGGAGACCTAGACTCCTGTGGTCCTGGTTCGCAGGGGAGCCGGAAAGGCAGCGGTTAGAGGCACTGCGGGTGCACGCGCGCACAAGGACCACTCCAGCCATTACCCAGTCACGTGAGACTCAGGGGCCGTGGAGGGCGGGGCCGACTGGAAGGCAAGGTGGTCCCTTAAGCCCTGAAACTCCACCCCTCCCAAGCTCAACAGAGGCTTCTTCAGCTGAATCCAGCACAGAAGTTTCCCCGGCACAGTGAAAATGCCGAGACAAGGGAAGGGATTACAAGCAAAAGAAATGGAGGAAAAAAAACGACTGGATATAGAGTTCAAAACCACGCTTATAAGGTTTTGCAAGAATATGCTAGAAAAGATGGATAAATTTAGTGAGACCCAAGAGGAGATGATAAATACACTGACTGAAATAAAAACTATTATGCAGAGTACTACCAGCAGATTAGAGAAAGGCAAGGATCAAGTCAAAAATTTGAAATATAAAGAAGCAGAAAACATTCAACTGGAAAAGCAAGAAGAGAAAAGAACCCAAAAATGTGAAGATAATGTAAGGAGCCTCTGGGACAGCTTCAAGCGTACCAACATCAGAATTGTGGGGGTGCCAGAAGAGAGAGAGCAAGATACTGAAAACCTATTTAAAGAAATAATGACTGAAAACTTCCCACATCTGGTAAAAGAAATAGACTTACAAGTACAGGAAGCACACAGAACCCCAAAGAAAAGGAATCCAAAGAGGACTACACCAAGACACATCATAATTAAAATGCTAAGAGCAAAAGAGAAAGAGAGAATATTAAAAGCAGCAAGAGAAAAACAGTTTATTACCTACAAGGGAACACCCATATGACTGTCTGCTGATTTCTCAACAGAAACGATGCAGGCCAGACGGGGGTGGCAAGAAATATTCAACGTGATGAACAACAAGAACCTACAACCAAGAATAATCTATCCAGCAAAGCTATCATTCAGAATTGAAGGGCAGAGAAAGACCTTCACAGAGAAGAAAAAGCTAAAGGAGTTCATCAACTCCAAACCAGTATTATATGAAATGCTGAAAGGTACTCTTTTAGAAGAGGAAGAAGAAAAAGGTAAAAGACAAAAAATTATGAACAACAAATACACATCTATCAACAAGTGAATCTAAAAATTAAGTGAATTAAAAATCTGATCAACAGAATAAACTGGTGAATATAATAGAATCAGGAGCACAGAAAGGGAGTAGACTGATAATTCTCAGGAGGACAAAAATCATAAAGCATCAAACAGACTGTGAAATTGTAGCAGAAAGATTAAAGTTAGGTGAGGTAAATAAGTGATCAATCAAAGGACTTGTATGCATGCTTATAAACATAACCAATGATCACAGACACTGGGGGGTCGGGGTACGCCTGGGAGGGACGGGGGGCCATGGGGAGATATGTATAAAAAATTAATAAAAATTAATTTAAAAAAATACATATTTAAATATATATATATATCCCAAGAAAATAGAAACACCAATCAGAAAGGATATATGCACTCCTATGTTCATAGCAGCACAATTTACAATAGTTAAGATTTGGAAACAGCCTAAATGCACATCAGCAGTTGAGTGGATTAGAAAACTATGGTACATCTACACAATGGAATACTATGCTGCTTTAAAAAAGCAGGAATTCTTACCATTTGCAGCAGCATGGATGGAACTGGAGAGTATTATGCTAAGTGAAATAAGCCCGGCAGTGAAAGAAAAATACCACATGATCTCACTCATTTATGAATAATAAAGAACATCATAACCTGATGAACAAAAAGATAGATACAGAGGAAGAGAGGCATCAAACTGACTGTAAAATTACAGTGGGAAGGCTGGGAGATGAGGAGGAGGTAAGAGATGAACTGAATGACTTGTATGCATGCATAGAAACATAACTAATGGATGTCAGAGTCTGCAGCGGTGAGGGCATGTATTGGAGTGGGTTGGGAGGAATTTGGGGGGAATGTGGACACGTATTTAATACCTTAATCAATAAAAAAAAATGAAAAAAGAAAGAAAAAGCCCTTCAGCACAGTTAAAGGCTTTTATACCAATTTTAATCTTTCAGTAACTAGTTTATCTTAAATAGTAAAGCTGTTCAAAATCAGAAAATGGCATTTTATTCATGTAATTTAAATGAAAATCTTTTTCAGGTATGTAACCCTCTTTTTTGTTATTTATATAATACCTATAAAACGTAGCTTATTACTCAGATATTCAAATAATCCAATATGAGTTGAGGCCCCCAAGTTTTTTCTAGGAAATCTGGCTTAACTTCACTGAGAGTAGATAAGGAAGATGGTTATCTGCCTTGCTGTTATGTTATACTGTCTCATTCTCAGTGCCTGACTACTGCAGTAGAAATGCAGAGATAGATAAGTGGGAAGTAGAAGTAATTTCTTCACAGAGTGGCTTCAAGAATCATTATGTTATTTTTTCAAGATACTTTTCCTTTCAGAGAAATGTCTAGGATTAAAACCTAAATATTTAGTTTTACACTTTTGGCAATATTTTATTGGATATACATGAAAGAAAAAAGAAAAGGAATTTGTAGAAATATTGAAATATCTCTAAAATAGTTTTCAGAACCAAAAAGGTTCTATTGAATATTCTCGGAGGCCTTCTCTAAGAAGGACTTATCTTCAGGTTTTAATATTTAGGTTTGCCCTTATTTCTAAGGTAACAGTGAATTTTCATCAGACTTAGACAAGCAGTTCTTATTATCTCTTATCATTTGAATTCCCAAGAAAACCAGGTGATTTCTAATGCTAACTTTGTTTAATAAATTAGCTTTTTTGCCCAGTTGGCATGGGTTAGTGATTTGAGTGTTGTCCTATAAACCAAGAGATCATGGTTCAATTTCTGGTCGGGGCACATGTCTGGGTTGCAGACTCAATGGGGAACATATGGAAAACAGCCAATCAATGAATGATTCTTTCTCATCACTGATGTTTCTATCTCTCTCTCCCTCTCTCTTACTCTCTGAAATCAATAAGGATATATATTTTAATATAAATTAACTTTTTTAGTAATTGAAGATTTGGAAATAAGCAAACTAATTGAGAATGAGTGGAATAACAGATGTAATTGTTAAGGACAGAAATGCAGAAGAACAAAATGTGTTCTGAGAATTTGATACCGGCATTGTTTAATTTATGTTGCAGGTAGAACCATGATTCATAGATTTATTTTTAAGGTTCAACCAATTGCAAAGTCAATCTCATGAGACCAATGCTGACCTGGCCAGTGTGGCTCAGTTGGTTGGAGATTCATCCCATATATGGGTTCCATTCCTGTCAAAGCACATAGCTAAGTTGAGGATTGCATTCCTGGTCAGGACATGTAAGGAAGGCAACCAACCAATGTTCTCTCCCACATGGATATTTCCTCTGTCTCTCTCTCTCTATCTTTGTCCTTTCCTCTTTCTCTAAAATTAATAAGCATATCCTCAGGTGGGGATTTTTTTTAAAGTAAATAAATAAATAAGAGACCACTGCTAGCTTTAGATTAATTCTAATTCTCTATGAAAATATTTCCAGAATCTTGTGGTTATATACTAATTATTAATTTATGAATGGTTACATATTTTAAAATCTTTTCTTAGATAAATTTCAATTTGGAATAAAACAAATAAGATATTTTAATAATGATACTGCTTTTTATCATTCCATTGTTGGAAAAAATTATAACACACACATCTAAATTAAATGGCATGCTTGCTCACAATTGTATATAAGGTTGAGTCTATTTCATAACAAAATCCAGGTATGAATCATTCCTTGGAATTGCTCCTAATCCACTCAGCTGAAATTTTTCTGCTTTCCTACTGCTTGTAACCTATAATAATTTGCCTTTACATTGAACATTATCCATTTTAAGAAATTTAAGTTTCACATTATGCTCCTGCTTTAATCAAAACTTACTTTTTTGAGGGTAAACAGTCTAGAGAACATAAACATTTCCATATAAATTCTAATGCTTTACTTGTCAAAATTCACAGTTCAAATTGATCATGTAGTAAATAGAAATCACTGATATTTGCTTTCTCAGGAATCATGTGATCATCACTTTTTTGTCCATTCTCTGTAAATTTTGCAGGTTATTCAGCTATCTCAACTACATATTTAACCAAAAAGCTCACACAAGGTAAAACTTTGCAGGAGATAATAATTACCTAAAATGCAAGTGCTTATCAGAAGTGGATATGATTCAGTTGTGTTCAATACTCTATATTATTCAGAAAACAGACTGTCTAAGAAAAAAGTTCAGGGTTCTCTACAAAGTAGATGTTTAAATAACAATGCAATCTTGGTTTTAAAAAGATAAATAAATAAATAAATAAATAAATAAATAAATAAATAAATAAATAAATAAATAAAAAATAGCTTAGTACCAGGAAGTGCGGTGCAAGGCAGTGAAGAAAAATAGGTGCCTGGAATGGGCAGAAGTTGCAGAAATGAACAGAAAGAACAAGTTAATATCAAGATCTCACTTCTATGTGGACTGCCTTGGTATAATTCACCATAGAAAATAAAACAAAGTGATTGCAATTTATTCTGCATCCAGCCTAAATCTTTGGTCTAGCACACCATGGATTCATTTTGCTGAATTAGGTGCTAACCATCAGAGACTGGAAATGTGGCCCAGCATCATAAAGAAATACTGCCCAGCATAGGTTCTCCCTATTTGCAAGGTCTGGAGGAAGACTGCTTTAAATGACTTCTTTTAATAGCTAACTAAAGTATTTACAGTTAATGGTTGACACATTCCCTTCAAAATTGTGGAAATAGATGCGTTACATTTTCTTAAAACTGTATAAATTGAACTTCTAGGAAAGTAAATCAGAAATTACATGAACTTTTTAAAAACTCAATAGCCATTACTTTGTACCACTTGACTTAAAAACAAACATCCTAATGCATAAAAAAAGAAATAAAAATAGTATCTCTGTAGTTTAAAAATATAATTTGGGTAATACTAAGTAAATAATTGTCATGGAAAATAAATATCTGATCCATGCCATAATAATCAGTCAAATGGAAGAGTCAAACAAATTTACCAAATCCATGAAGCTATTGTTTTTCATAATACATCAAAAATCTTAATTTAATCTTTCTTGGTTTTTATCGATGTAGTTAATAAAAATATAAAATTTAATACATGAAAAGTATACATGCATGTATATTTTTAAATTATTCAAAGTAACTCAAGTGTTTGGTTTATAATTCATGCATAAATGAAGGCCAAAGGTGGCGGTACAATATTTTAATTGACCCTGGGTCATCAAGGATAACAGAAATCTAGGGAAAGAAGACAAAGATAAAAGATCATATTTTACTATAGAGGATCAAGGGCTCATGACTAATATCTCCTCTAAGAATCTATTTCTGTTCTTTTTCTCTAGATGCACTGGAAATCAGTTTTCATCATCTTTGAAACAGTAACTAATTCCTATGATTCATAACTTCCTGGAGTAAGATGAAAGAAAAATTATTTTTTTTAAAATGGCCTTCTGATTTTTCTGTGTATCTCAAACCATTATTAGTATTTTTAGCAGTTGGTAACAAATTAGAGACTCTGTAGGTACTAAGAATTGACTAGCCCTTTCTTGTACTAAGGCAACAGAAGGAATAAAGAAGAGGTACAATACAGATGATGGGTAGTCAGTTACAAGGTGGTCCTCTGAGCACAACTATAGAGGTCACCTCCCACAGCAGCCAATGTCAGCTAAGAAATTAGGGTGATTCTTAAAAACAGTGGGCTGTGTCTGTGTTCCCTTAAGGAACAGTGTGAGGCTGGAGTGTGAAAGTACACAGCCAATGTTGCAGCTTAGTGTCCCTTTTGGGTGTCTCTGGAGACCACAACCCAGGGTGTGTGGCAGAGAAACAGTGAGTTACTCCTGGTGGAGCATTAGAGGAGTTGCTGCTTTAGCAAAAAGAGCACAGCACAACCTCAGACAGGCCATCCACACATAGAGACAGGATGCAGACACTACACCAGATCTGATGGTCTGCTTTCTCGCTTGCTCACCCATGTTACACACATCAATACCAGGTGTTCTTCTGCTGAGCTGTGTGGCTCTGAAATTATAAGTGCTTCCCAAGCTGTGACACACAGACTGAGCACACAGAAACATGCCTCTAGCCTTAGCTTGCTCTTTTCTCATCTTTTAAGTAAACACACCTTGAATCTTGCCCAGGGAGTTCCAGATGCCAGTTGTGCTGGTCACTCATCATGGCTGAAGACTGTGGCTTGTGGAAATGCACATCTCCCTGCCTTAAGCCAGCTTGTGCCCCGCATTAACTATGTGGAGCTGACTTCCTAACTGTACCCTGGATAACACTTGGGATCCTAAGAAGCAATTCTTGTTAATACCTCTTGGAGAGTGGCCAAACTAGGAGTTCAGGCAAGTGGCCAATGTGAGTATCTGAATGCCTCCCATTATTTATGGGTCTACTTGCATAGCAATATGTTTGTCACAGATACCAAACCATTTTTATTTTCCTGGGGCGAGGGAGAAAGGAGGATGAGAAGGGGAGGGGAGACAAGCAAAATAAAAAAAAAAATTAATATATGGAAAAGCTTAAATGAGCATGAAATTGATGTCAAGGACATTTATAAGTGTAAGAAATGTTGCCAATGACCTAAAATTGGCATGTGGATTAAGCTAAAAATATCCATTTTAATTGTGAAACAGTCATTCTGTTTAAGACTTCATTTAAGTGAGCCTTAATAAGGAAACTTGCAGCTTGAGATTGTCAAAATCTACACCACATGACCCAGATCTCTGCTCTTGGGCTACAGAGCAGGACTGTGTAATCCATATTCCCACAGGAAGGAGGGCATCTGCAGGAACAGGAATTGAAAGGCAATTACCTGGCATCAGAGTGACACAATCTGTTCAGGGGACTTGCTTACCGGCATGGGGTCAGTATGAGAGAGAAGGATGTGGTACAGATTTTTCTTCCAGCCTGGAGTTACCCAGAGATGCTGGATGATGTGTGCTGTGTTTTATGGCCAGAAGGAGAGCAGAGAGTGCATCTGTCAACTTTTACTATAAAAAGACTTGTTATGTCCTAGATATTAAGGTCCCTCATTTTTATAAAGCAAGCTTTGGGAATGTCTAAATCAGCAACTTCCCTGTTTGCCTTCTGCCTGGTAGATTAAATTAAATAAGTAATTATTATATTAGCTAAAGTCAAGGCAAGGGAGGAGGAAAAGCAAAACAGAAATATGAGACCGAAATTAAAGAGAAAATATAAGCCTAGGTAGGTAGCAATGTAGATAGATTTCTTTTTGAAAATCTAACTACTTCTATTTTTATTTTGGAAATCCAACTGAATTTTAAAAGAGGACATACATGAGTCTTAGTGTAGTTGTACTTTGTTATTTTGGCAAAAAAACTCAAAAAGTACTTTAAAAGTATGTCTATCGGAAAGATAACAAGGGATGAATTGGGGAATCAAAGAACTTTAAAAACTGTAGGTGTTTCTGAAATGACACTGAGACTTAGACTTCCATCTGCTACTGCCTCCTGCAGAATTAAAGCCTTTGTACATCTCTCTCAGCACAAGAGAACTGGTATGTAATTTTGTAACAAATACACAATAACTTATATATATTTTATTTACATTTACTAGTGCAAAAAGAAGACAAACTTCAATGCCTCAAAGACTGTTTTGAATAGATCTCTTTCATGGAATACAACTTTAACTGATTTTTTCATATATCAACTGCATAAACAAGGAGTAGAAGATATTGAGACAACTAATAGTTATTGCATCTTGACTGTACTATTTTCCTCCATAACAAACCAGTTTATTACACAAGAAAGTACAATTGCCAAGATGGTGTGGATCAGTGGTTGAGTGATGACCAAACCAGGAGGTCACAGTTTGAGTCCCAGTCAGGACACATGCCAGGGTTGTGGACTTGAACAAGTCCATCTGGAAAAATTGAAAGATATACTGTTTAATTAATAAACATTTTTGCAGAAAAGTAGATATAATATGGTCTTGTTTTAAATAAATATAAATTGTATGTTAGGATAAGTGTTAAAAATATAGAATTTTGCTTGAGTGGGCTTTTTTGTATACTAGAGAGTAAGGTGGTGTTAAAAAGACTATTTTATCTTTGAATTATACTATACTAACATTCTCAGAAATAAAAGTACATTAAAAATAAAGTTACAGCTGAAGCCGGTTTGGCTCAGTGGATAGAGCATCGGCCTGTGGACTGAAAGGTCCCAGGTTCGATTCTGGTCAAGGGCATGTATCTTGGTTGCAGGCGCCATCCCCAGTGGGGGGTGAGCAGGAGGCAGCTGATTGATGTCTCTCTCTCATTGATGTTTCTGACTATCTCTCTCCCTTCCTCTCTGTAAAAAATCAATAAAAAGATATTAAAAATAAATAAATAAATAAAGTTACAAGCCCAAAAACCAAGAGGTTATTACTATAAATGATGACAGAGGTTGAATAAGAAAGATAGATGACGACTGCATGTTAGAGAAAACTTTGGTTCTGCCTCTGAAGTCAAACCAAATAGCAGCATAGAAAAATGTTTTCATACTTTCGTTTGTTGTTGATGTTGACCTTTTGTTTTTAAACCATTGTCAAACTTCTTCCTTGAATTTCTCATAGTTTTGGAACAAAAAGAGAACAAAAGCTTTTGACTAAGTGAAAGTATTCAGTTTTAGACTCTTGATGACTAACCAGGCCAGTTTAGGTTACATGTGACTACAAATAACAGCATGTCTGCTCTTCTCTCAGCCAAGCAAATTTTATAGTTTTTATTTTATTTTATTATTTTATTTTATATTTTATTTTATTTTATTACTTTATTTTATTTTATTTTATTTTATTTTATTTTATTTTATTTTATTTTATTTTATTTTATTTTATTTACTAGAGGCCCGTTGCATGAAGAATTGTGCAATAGGCGTTCCTTCCCATAGCTGCCGGCACTGGTTTTCCTCCAGCACCCAGGACCCAGGCCTTCGCTCCAGCTGCAGCAGAGAAGCTAAGCCTCTTCAGTCTTCAGTCTTCAATCTTTAGTCTTCAGGCTTCAGTCTTTGCTCTGTGCCTGCATATGCAAATTAATCCACCATCTTTGTTGTGTTGGTTTGCATACTCACTCCTGATTGGCTGGTGGGCATCACAAAGGTACAATCAATTTGCATCTTTTAGATCTTTTTTGTTATTGAGAGTATTAGAGGTGTCCCCCATTTTTTTCTTTTTTGTCCCCATACACCAAGATTTCCCCTACCCCAGAATTTATAGTTTTACTAGTAAAGGCCCTGTTCTTTCCAAAGTTTATTCAGATGACAGTTTATATGAGAGCATTGAATTAGCCTCTGAGCTTGGACAGTAAACAAGTTTTCCTTTGTCTCCTGATATCCTGTGAGATTCTTATGGGGGTAAGTGAACTCCAGGTTACCAAAGCAAGGGCAGAAATTGATTAGATATTTACAAAGATTCCAAAATCTGGGGTAGGGAGTTCAGATGCCTTTGAAAATAACAAGAGATAGAAGCCAAATTTTTTTACAGCTCAGTTAAATACTTAGGACTTATCATGGAAGGTTAGATGAACACAACCACAGCCATGGCTGTTCTGAGTCTAATGCTGTCTAAACAGCAAATCCAAACCTTCTGAGAGAAAGAATTCACCTTTCCATGATCTCTTTACATTCATTTCGCTTTTTTTTTTTACTTTTGCTAATGGCCTTTGGTTTGAATCCATCAATGTTTACAGCCAGCCAGCCAATGAGTTTTTAAAAAAAGAGAGAAAAACTTTCTATGAAGCATCAAGAAGAGAACATTCTTAATGCCAAAAGATTCAAGCTATGTATTTCTGAAGTAGATTGACTGAGTGTACAGAAATTTGAATTAATGATGTCTAGAGCCAAACTTCTCCACACCATGCCCTCAGTATAAGATGCATTTTGAGAAATGATCCCTATCCATCCTAGATTAAGAAAAACTGCGAACAAAAGGCAGATCCAAATTTATTTTTGGTCAGGCATTCACTGGGTAACCCCACCTCTCCAACCACTTTTCTTACAGTAAAATCAAGGGGATTAGACTGGTTCAGCAATATATTAACATTTCTTTTCTTTTTGTTTAGGAAACCTTAGAAGAAAATTGAAGGTTTTGGAATAAACATATGAAAAGATACACCTGTTCAAGCATTTTCCTCTGAAGCAGCCTGTGAGAGCTGGAAGGAAAAATGAAAATGAAAATGCCTGAGTTCTCTCAGTGCCACAATAAGAACCCTTCAGGTCCATTGCCTTTCACTCAAACATGGCTCATATTTAAAGTAGTTCTTCAGGTCCTAGCCATTTTGGCTCAGGGGATAAAGCATTATTAGCCTGTGGACTGAAGGGTCCCAGGTTTTATTCCAGTCAAACCTGGATCCCCAGTAGGGGGCATGCAGGAGGCAGTCGATTAATGATTCTCTCATCATGTGTTTCTATCTCTTCTTTCATCTCTGAAATCAATAAAAATATATTTTTTTAAATAAATAAATAAATAAAATAAAGTAGTTCTTCAGGGTTTTTCTTACTTAACAGCCAATAAAGGCTCCTCTTTTATAATTTTCTTCATGGAACATGTTGTATTTTGTCAATATCCTATCCTTTAAATACCATTAAATTCTAGTGTCTAATAGAGTGGCTGAGTTTAATTCCAGTGAATAATACATATGAAAAAAGTGTATAGTTTGTAAATTTTGCATTTGGACAAAAGAAAAAAATCCTATCTAATAAAAGAGTGATATGCAAATTGACCAGACCTCTACTATGCCCACCAGCCATGGCCACCAGCCAATCAGGAGTGAGCATGCAAATTAACCCAACCAAGAGGGCTATGGCCACAGAGAAAGAAGGAGGGAGGCTTGGGTTGCCCCTGGTGATGGAGGAAGCCAAGCTTTCCACACACCTTGGCCCACCCAGCCTTTGCTTAAGGCAACAAAGTTTCAATGGCTGTGTGAGCAGAAGGCTTGGCTCCACTCCAGGCTACAATGTTTCAATTGTAGAAAATAAATAAATCCCAGATACCAGAGCCTCCACTTGGGTTGCTGGGGGCATGGCCAGCCTTCAAGCCACCACAGGCCCCTCACCCAGACCACCCCATGCCCAAAGGGAACACTGATCCAGGACACTCTTCAGGGCAAACCAGCTGGCCCCTACCCATGCACCAGGCCTCCATCCTATCTAATAACAGAGTAATATGCAGATTGACCATCACTTCAACACACAAGATGACTGCCCCATGTGGTCAAAAGATCCTGCTCCCATGTGGACACAAGATGGCCACCAAAAGATGGCCAGCAGGGGAGGGCAGTTAAGAGGGATCAGACCTGCAAGGGAGGGCAGTTGGGGGTAACCAGGCCTGCAGGGGAAGACAGTTAGGGGTGACCAGGCCCACAGGAGAGAGCAGTTAGGGGCAAACAGGCTGGCAGGGAGCAGTTAGGTATCAATCAGGCTGGCAGGGGAGTGGTTAGGGGATGATCAAGCAGGCCGTGAAAAGTGGTTAGGGGCAATCAAAAAGGCAAGCAGGTGAGCAGTTGGATGCCAGCAGTCCTGGATTGTGAGAGGGATGTCAGACTGCTGTTTAAGTCTGATCTTACCTGGATCGGGCCTAAACAGGCAATCAGACATCCCTCAAGGGGTCCCAGAGTGGAGAGGGAGCAGACTGGGCTGAAGAACACCCCCCCCATGCACGAATTTCTGCACTTAGCCTCTAGTACATATATAAATGTATACATACCATCATACTTTGTCTTTTAATTTGAGAAATATTATTATATTTATCAGCTCAGTGAATGCTGTACTTTGTTGCATAATACATTCCTAAAAATATATCTCATACCAGATGCGAGAAATTTGAATTATATACTTGAAAGTTAAAAGGAATTCTATTTCTGGAGAACAATACATATTAGAACAATCTCTATTTCAGCATCTTACCTTTTAGATATAATATTCAATGATGAATCTTTAGATTTTCTTGTATAGTCTTTAATTTTGTTCCTTCAACTTGACACTGAGCCAATGCTCCAATTCCAATAAATATCCAACTATGAATAAACATTTCTTTTGCTTTTGGCACATGTAACGATGTCAACATTTACCACAACTATATTGCTGAGGCAATTTGTTTCTCACTAGTATTGGCACTCCTATTGCTTTAAGTTGTGTATTTTGTATAAAGATACTAAGAAAATGCAGATAAATGTATGATTAATTAGAAACTTTCAAATTGATATGCAAATTGGAAATTGTGCTTAAACTGAACTGTTGGATGCTGGAGAGAAGAATCTCTTTTCAGTAGAATAATGATTAAAATCTATAAAAGTTCTAATTTTGTACAAGGAAAATACTTTAAGAATACCAACATGATAACAAAAGTTCAAGTTTTTGCCCTAGCCAGTTTGGATCAGTGGGTAAAGCATCAGTCATCAGAAAGAAGTGTTTCAGATTTGATTCTAGTCAAGGGCATGTACCTTGGTTGCAGGCTTGGCATGCGGGAGGCAACTAATCTATGTTTCTCTGTGACATTGATGTTTCTCTCTCTGTCTCTCCTCCTACCTTCTACTGTCTCTAAAAGAAATCCATTAAAAAATAACCTCAGGTGAAGATTTATAAGAAGAAGTTCAAGTTGTTAAAATTTGAATATAAAAAAAAGAATAAGCCTTCTCTTCTCAAAAAGCAAAACTTCACATTGTTTTGAAAAAAATATGTTTTTTATGAGTCAAAGAATAATAGACAGAGTTGGAAGTGATTTTAGCAACTATCTCTCATACAAAAGCCCTGTTTTGAGAATGAAGAAACTGGGGTCCAGAGAAGTAGAGGGATTGGCATAAAATAATGCATTTTTTTTAAAGGCACATGATGAAAATGTGTTAAAGCAAGCAAAAAAGAAATAATGTTATCAAATTCTTTGAACCAAACAACATTGCACTTCTAAGCCTCTAAATTTTATGTTTAAAATAATTGTAAAATACACAGAAAATTTACCCTCTTAACCTTTTTTCTAAATTTTATATAGTGTTTATGTTTTGGATCTATCCCACAATGCATAAGTTGCTGGCTGAGCTTTGAAATTGGTTCCATTTCTCACTATGGGGTTTCATTTCTCACTGCTAGAGAGTGTACTAGAAATATTTTGCTGGACAATAAAAACAAGTACACTGATGGTTCGGTGATGAGAATGAGCATAAGAATTGGAAAACAAGTCTGAACTGTGGGGATTTACATATCTAAGATAATATACCATCACTGTAAATATGATATGGGTTTTCAGTAAACAAGTGTCATTAACAAGTGACTCATTGGTCAATTTTAGGACCCACTTTTCCCCCTGTACCTATTGACTGAAGGGGGTTAAAAACAGTTAACAACCGTCATTCCCCAAATGTTACATTAGTAGTGAATAAGTAATACTCAGCTTATGTTCACTGTACATGACAAATAACTCTAATGGTGAATAAAAAGTGCATCTTGTCTTCAAGAAAATGAAACATTATTTTACTTATTGTAATACTCTCTAGGTCCATCCATGTTGTTACAAGATTTAATTCTTTTTATGGCCAAGTAATATTCCATTGTATATATGTATCACTTCTTCTTTATCCTTTTATCTATTTTTCATTTTTTAAAATTAAATTTATTGGGATGACATTGGTTAATATGATATTAGTGGCCCAGCGCATGATTAAATCGTAGGGTCCCCTAGGTCTAGCCTGCCATCAGGGCCCATATCCTCCACCCCGCAACACCTCACAGGCTCCATGGAAACTGCCAGAGACCTATAACACTCTGCTGATGCTGCCAGCATCTCAGGAGGGAATGGAAGGAGGGCCCAAGAAGTGCTCCAGAACCTCCTGGTGACTGGTTGTTTGGGTGTTCCACTGTTATGGCATGACAACCACAGTCTTTTCATGATATAGACTAGAGGCCCAATGCACAAAATATGTGCATGGGGGCATCTCCTCAGCCTAACCTGCATGCTCTTCAATCTGGGACCCCTTGTGGGAAGTCCAACTGTCAGTTTAGGCTGGGATCAGGCCTTAACCAGCAGTCACACATCCCTCTCACAATCTGGGACCACTGGCTCCTAACTGCTCACCTGCCTACTGGTGAGCAGTTAGGAGCCAGTGGTCCCAGATTACCCCCAACCACCTCCCCCCACCTGTCTGGTCACCCCCATCCACCTCCCTGTTAGCCTGTTGCCCACAGAGCTACTGTTCAGTCATTTGGTCGTCCCTCACTAACCTCCCTTTCAGCTTTGTCACCCCACCTAGACTGTGTTCAGTTGTCTGTCTGGTTGTTTTGATTGTGACAGCCCCTGGCTTTTTATATATTAGGAATATTAGGATAGGTTTCATGTGTGGGTTTCTATATTACAATATCTGTATTGCACTGTATGCCCACCACCCAAACTCAAATCTTATCCCATCACCGTATATTAAGATCCCCTTCATCACCACCTCCTCTCTCTTGGCAACCACCACACTTCTGTTTTTGTTCATGTTCAATATTATATCCCACATATGAGTGAAATCTATGGTTCTTAGCTTTTTATGCCTCACTTATTTCATTTAGCATAATGTTATCAAGGTCCATCCATGTTGCAAAGGGCCAAATTTCACCTTTTCTTTCCTTTTTTTAAAAAAATATATTTTATTGATTTTTTACAGAGAGGAAAGGAGAGGGATAGAGAGTTAGAAACATCGATCAGCTGCCTCCTGAACGCCCCCTACTGAGGATGTGCCCACAACCAAGGTACATACCCTTGACCAGAATCGAACCTGGGACCTTTCAGTCCGCAGGCCGACGCTCTATCCACTGAGCCAAACCGGTTAGGGCAATTACTAGTGATATTGATCATCTTTTCATATATCTATTGGCTGTTTGTATATCTTCTTTAGAGATTGTATTTTCAGGGCCTCTGCCCACTTTTCAATTGGGTTGTTTGTTTGATGTTGAGTTTTATAAATTTTTTGTATATTTTGGAAATTAAACCTTTGACAGAGCTACTGTTTGCAAATATCATTTCTCATCTGGTTGGCTGCCTGTTTGTTTTGTTCTCAGTTTCTTTGCTGTGCAGAAACTTTTTAGTTTGATATAGTCCAATTCATTTATTTTTTCCTTTACTTCTTCCCTTGTCTTTGCTGTCAAGTTCATAAAATGTTTCCTACAACCAGGGTCCTTAAGTTTGGTACCTGTGTTTTCTTCTATGCAATGTATAGTTTCAGGTCTTATATTTAGATCTTTGGTCAGTTTTGAATTAATTTTTGTATATATAGACAAACTGTAATCTAGTTTTATTCATTTGCATGTGGCTTTCCAGTTTTCCCAGCATCATTTATTGAAGAGACTATCTTTACTCAATTGTGTGTTTCTGTCTCCTTTGTTGAAAATTATCTGTCCATATACATATGGTTTTATAGTTGATCTCTCTATTCTATTCCAATTATCTGTGTGTCTGTTTATCTACCAATACCATACCTCCAGCTTAATTCTTTTTTCTCAGGATTGCTTTGGCTATTCAGGATCTTTTGTGGTCCCATACAAATCTGATGATTTCTTATTCTATTTATTTAAAAATGACATTGGGATTTTGATGGGGATTGCATTAAATATGTATATTGTTTTTGGTAATATATCCATGTTTCACTATACTGATTATTCCAATTCATGAACACAAATCAATCAATGTAATACATCACATTTACAAAAGAAAGGATAAAAATAATATGATCTTATCATTAGCTGCAGAAAAGGTGTTTTATAAGATACAACATCCATTGATGATTAAAACAATCAGTAAAATAGGACTAGAAGGAAAGTACCTCAACATAATAAAGGCCATCCTATATAATGTAGCTCTAAGGATGGTTCCTGTATGGCTCCCATATTGGGGGTTACTGCTACTATGTAGGAAAGATGTATTGTTACCTAGGTGTATGGTTTCTATATGGGACTTTATTTTGAAAAACTGCTTTGTCTAATAGTTCTTGTGCTAGTAATGGCTACATGTCCACTGGCTCCTATAGTAAAGACTCTTATAAAGCCTCTTTTTCCTTTCCATCAAGGGCTGCATTTGTCTGGCTGAGCTGAAACACTAAAGATGTATCACTAGATAAGAACGGAGATGACCAGAGCTGACCAGTGCAGGCCAGATCAGATGGGCAGAGGGAAGAGTCGGCTAGCCAGAGAGGGGCCTGATTCCAAGGCTACCTGGCTCCAGGTATCACAGTTGAACTGTTTTACATATAATAAAGTTTCCTTTTCCACTATACCACAAATTGGGGATTCCTGTTTGTGCTGAATTGCTCAACATGTTGATAGTGGAATTTTAAAACATGATTAAGTACAATGAAATTATTCAGTCTGGAAATTATAAAGGATGAAAATTCTGGCACATGACAAATTCTGGATGAATTTTGAAGACATTATGTTAAATGAAATAAGCCAGACACAAAATAACAAATATTGTGTGATTGCACTTATATGAGGTCCCTACAGGATTCAACTTTGTAGAGACAGAAAATAGAATAGTGGGTGTCAGGGGTTGGAGGCAGGAGAAGTGGAAAGTTATTTAATGGGTAGAGAGTTTCAGTTTTTTAAGAAGAGTTCTAGATATTGATTATACAGCAATGTGAATATTCTTAACCCTATTAAAATGTACACTTAAAAATAGTTAGGTTGGTGCCTGCTCAGTGTGGTTCAGTTGATTGAGCATTGTTCCATGCACTAGGATGTCATGATTCAATTCCCAGTCAAGACACATGGCTGGGTTTTGGGCTCAATCCCCAACAGAGGGTGGGCAGGAGGCAGCTGGTTGATGTTTCTCATTGATGTTTCTCTCTCCCTCCCTCTTTCTCTCTCTCAAATCAATAAAAACATGTGTTTAAAAATAAATAATAAATAAATAAGTACACACACACACACACACACACACACACACACACACACACAAGACTCTCTTATATACTCACAACTTTTCATGGCTTCTTTGTCAAATAGCCAGCATCCAAGAGAGTCCAGTTCCTGGCAGAGGGATTTGAACCCAACAGTTAGCATAATGGAAAAGGATGAAGGACCTGACCCAAAAGGAAGGTAGAAGTAATATTGTCATATTTGGCAGATGACAAAAATGATTCTGTATACAGAAAACCCTGAAGATTCCACTAAAAGCTATTAGAAACAAGACACAAATACAGTAGCAGTGAATAATATTCCATTATATTGATATACTACTTATTTCTTTACCCACTATCAAAGATATCTTGATTACTTCCAGTTTTTATAATTAAGGAAAAACTGCTGGCCACCAGCAGGGATGTGGAGACCAAGCCATCTTGAAGGGGAAAGTAGATGTTTACGGAAGCCTGAAAATCTACAGCTGCAGCACCCACTGAATATCTGTGAGCCCCAGAACACTGCTCCCTAATTGGCACAAACACTTGTATTCAGAGGAGCTCTACATGCCAAACGGAAAGGTCAGATTTTGCCCAGGATAAGGTGAGGTCTCTGGTCCCATAGGGGACACAGAAACACACACATTATGGGAACTGGAGGACCTGGGAAAATCTGCACCTAGAGAAATCCATGGCTGTTGAGGCTGGTGTGATCCGTGAATGTGGAAGGGGGTCCCCAGAGCTGCTAACAGAGGGGGTCTCTAGAAAGCATTCTGATCTGAGGCAGAAGGACAGCCTGGGAGTTATAACAATGCGCCGGCTGCTTGCACAAGAGTGGGGAAGGGGGACTGTGCAGACTTGTGCTCTTTCCTCTTCAGATCCTTGCTTCTCATTGCTAAGCCCAATACATAGTATCACCCATTTGGGGACATCCTGGGAGACTGCAGGAGAAAGTTGTTTTTCTGGAACTTGGGGATCAAAGCAGGGAGTGACCATTGGAGAACTAGCTAGCTCTGGGGCAGTCCACTCCCACAAACCGGTATGGAGTACCACAGGGAAAGCAGGATCCCATAACATGCCATCCAGGGACTGACTCACAAATTGACTCTTGTGTAATCACAAAAGAATAAAGAGATTAAGACACACCACCTGCTTAAAAACCAGGACTGGCTTACAACACTGAGCACCAGTGGAATGCAGGGAACTGCAATACTGTCCCGACAGGAAAACAGGCACGCCAAACATAATAATAGAGGAAATAAATGATTCTCACTACTATACGTTTCTGTTTTTATTTATTTATTTATTTATTTATTTATTTATTTATTTTAATTTTTAGTTTTTTCATCCTTTACTTAAGAAACTATGTTTTTTTTCTTTTTCCTCACTTGATTTTACCTTTTCAATTATTACATTTTTATTTTCAATCAGAATTATTACAACTACTATTTTACCTTTTGAAAAAAAAGTGTCATTTTATTTTCACTTTATTGTAGTTTGGGATTAGAGTTTTACATTCTATTTTCATCTTTCCTTTAGCATCATTTTACTCTATCTCAACTCTACCTTTATGCCATCATTCTCTTCCTAACTTTTCCCCTTTTGTTGTCTTTTTTCTCTTACCATTTTCCTACTGTAGATTTTTCCTAATCTTTCTTTTCGTCTAACTTATATATATAATTTTCATCCTCTGCTCCAACTCCTTACACACCTCTCTCTTCTCTGTCTTCACTATCCAAAAAATTGTTTTTCTCTCTGTCCTTTTGTTGTTGTTTGCTTGAATGTGGATTATATCAATTTTTTATACTTTTTTGTGAGACTGTTTTGCTTATTCTTCTTATTTTGTTTTGCTTTTTGTTTGCTTTGTTTTTGAATTCTGTTTTCCTTAGCCTCCCTTGTTATTAGTTGTTCTTCATAGTTTGTATTAATCTCCAGGTACTTGTTGCCAGAATTTGTTGGGATTAGTGGCTGTTCTATTGTAGTTTTCAGCCCATATATATAATTTGATCCCCTTCTCTTTATTATTCTCTTTTTTTTCTCTCTTACTTTTTTTCTCTTTTCTTTTATCTTTCCTTTTCTTATTTTCTCACTTCTCCCAATTTAATTTTGGCTCTCCTTTGTATTCTTCTCTCTTATTTCTTTTCTTTTCTATTCTTTTCTTTTTCTTCTATTTTCTCTTCTTCTTTCTCTCCTATCCCTAATATGTCTCTCTCTCAAGTAGTCACCTTTATAGTGGCCATTAATATCGTGAATACATTTCTGTTAAGTGCCTTGTGCATTGTACTTGGTTGTGTTGTACTTTGTGCCTTTAAATAAACACAGGAGAGAGAGAACTACATAACCAGACATCTGGAGAAGAGACACTATGGAGAGACAAATAAACAGCCTGCATATAAAAGAAAAGCAGTCATCCCCAGTAAAAGAATTGAACAAATGGAGGCAAGCAACCTGTCAGAGAAATACTTCAGAGAAATGGTCATAAGGTGGCTGAAAAGAATGGAAGAAAAATTCACAATATGAGTAAGAACCAAGAGAAAATAAAGAAGCACCAAGAAGAAATGAAAAAAATTACATCACTGCTGTAAAGAACTCAATAGCTCAAAAGTAGACTAGAAGAAGCAAAAGACTGCATCAGTGATCTAGAAGACAAGGTAGGAAAAATACCAAAGTAGAGCAGCTTCTAGAAAAAAAAATAAAATCCAGGAGAAGAACCTAAAGGAACTTTGGAGCAATAAAAAACAAAACAACACACACAATATAAGGGTTCCAGAAGGAGAGAAAACTGAGCAAGGAATAGAAAACCTGCTTGAAGAAATAATGACAGAAAAATTCCCTAATATAGGGAAGAAAAAAACACACAAAAATCCAAAAAGCTCACAAAGTCCCAAGCAAAATGAACCCCAAAAGACTGACACCAAGGAACAATATAATTATATTGGCAAACACGAATGACAAAATAAGAATCTTAAAAGCAGCCAGAGAGAGACAGAAAGTTACTTACAAAGGAAGCTCCATCAGACAAGCGACTGAATTCTCAAAAAAAAACCTCATCAGGCCACAAAGGAATGGAATGAAATATACAAAGTCATGCAAAGGCAAGGTCTGAATCAAAGAATACTCAACTCAGCAGGGCTATCAATCAAAATGGAAGGTGAAATCAGGAGTTTCACAGACAAAAAAGGACTAAGGGAATTTATTACCACCAAACAAGCAATGCAAGAAATGCTAAAAGTTCTACTGTAAAAAAAAAGAAAGAAAGAAAGAGGAAGTGAGGAAGGAACACATGAGTAAAGAATAAACATGGCGACAAATAAATACCTATCAATAATAACTTTAAGTGTAAATGAATTAAATGCTCCAATTAAAAGACATAAAATAACGGATTGGATAAGGAAACAAGAGCAATACATCTGCTGTCTACCAAAAATTCACCTCAAACAAAAGATGCACACAGACTGAAGATGAAGGGATTAAAAATGGTTTTTCAGGCAAATGGAAATTTAAAAAAAAATGGGGTAGCAATACTTATATCTGAGAAATTAGACCTCAAATTGAAGGGCATAATAAGAGATAAGGAAGGCCACTTCATAATACTAAAGGAAGGAATCCCACAAGAAAAAATAACTCTGATAAGCATATGCACACTCAATACAGGAGCACACACATACATACAAACAATCCTGGAGAAGATATTGAAAACAATACAATCAAAGGAGGAGACTTTAATACTCCACTATCACCATTAAACAAATCCTTTAAATAAAAAATCAGGAAAGAAATATCAATCCTAAATAACTCACTAGACCAGATGGAATTCATTGACATCTTCAGAACATTTCATCCCAAAGCCATAGAATATACATTCTTCTCAAGTGCACATCAGTCATTTTCAAAGATAGCGTCTTCTCAGGTCACAGTGGTATAAAACTGGAAATTAACTACAATAAAAACAACCCAAAGAAATTAAACACATGGAGATTAAATAGCATGCTATTAAAGAATGACTGGGTAACCAGAGAGATCAAGGGAGAAATAAAAAAAAACATCATGGCATAAATGACAATGAAAACACAACAATCTGAAATCTATGGATCACAATGAAAGCAGTCTTGAGAGGGAAGTTCATAGCTCTACAAGCCTACTGTAAAAAAAAAAGCAAGAAACAATGATAATAAATTCCCTTACCCTACAACTCAAAGAGTTAGAAAGAGAGCAACAAGAAAAACCCAGTATAAGCAGAAGGAAGGAAATAATAAAGATCAGAGTGAAGATAAAGGACATAGAAACCAAAGAAACAATTCAAAAGATCAACAAGACCAAGAGCTGGTTCTTTAAAATTATAAACAAGATTAATGAACCAATAGCTAAGCTCACCAAGAAGGGAAGAGAGAGGATCCAAATAAAAAAAATCAGAAATGAAAGAGGAGAAATAACAACAGACACCACTGAAATAAAAACGGATTATTAAAAAAACACTATCAACAACTCTCTTGCAACAAACTGGACAACCTGGAGGAAATGGACATATTCCTAGAAAAATATAACCTTCCAAACTCAATCAGGAAGAATCTAAACATCTCAATAAGTCAATAACTATGGAGAAATTTGAAGCATTCATCAAAAGCTTCCAGCACACAAAACCCCGGGGCTAGACAACTACACAGGGGAATTTTACCAAACATTCAAGGAAGAATTAAAACCTATCCTCCTCTGACTTTTTCAAAAAATTCAAAAAGAAGGAACACTTGTAAGCTTATTCTATGAAGCCAGCATCAGCCTAATACCAAAAGCAGATAAAGACAACACAATGAAAAAGAATTACAGGCCAATATCCCTCATGGACACAGATGCCAAATATCTCAAAAAAAATTTTAGCAAGTTGGTTCCAGCAGTACATCAGAAAGATCATACAACATGACCAAGTGGAATTTATCCCAGGGATGCAAGGATGGCACAATATCCACAAATCAATCAATGTGATACATCACATAAACAAATTGAAAGATCAAAATCACATAGTCATATCAATTGATGCAGAAAAGGCTTTTGACAAAATCCAACACCCTTTCTTGATAAAAAGTTTCAACAAGATGGGAATAGAAGGATCATACCTCAACATAATAAAAGCCATGTATGATAAACCCACAGCTAACATCATACTCAATGGGCAAATCTAAAAGCATTTCCTCTAAGAGCAGGAACAAGACAGAGATGCCCACTCTCACCAATCCTGTTCAAAATAGTTCTAGAAGTATTAGCCATTGCAATTAGACAAGGAGAAGAAATAAAAGGCATCCAAATTGGAAAAGAAGAAGTAAAGTTGTCCTTATTTGCAGATGACTAATACTGTACATAAAAAACCCAAAAGACTCCATCAAAAAACTAATAGACTTAATAAATGAATTTGGCAATGTAACAGGATACAAAATTAATGCTAAGAAATCTGTGATCTTAAAGAAAAAGAGATTTACCATCGCACCAAATAAAGATACCTAGGAATAAACTTAACTGAGGAGGTAAAGATCTATACGTGGAAAACTACAGGACACCAAAAAAGGAGATAGAGGAAGACATAAACAGAAGGAAGAGCATACCTTGCTCATAGATTGGGAGAATCAACATCATTAAAATGTTCATACTACCCAAAGCAATCTACAGATTCAATGCACTACCCATTAAAATACCAACAACATATTTCACAGACCTAGAAAGAACTCTCCAAAGATTCATCTGGAATAAAAAAAGACCTTGAATATCCACAGCAATCCTGAGAAAGAAAAATAAAGTAGGTGAGATCTCAACACCATATTTCAAGCTGTATTACAAAGCCACTGTTCTCAACACAGCCTGGTACTGGCACAGGAAAAGACATATAGACCAAAGGAATAGAATAAAGAATCCAGATATCGACCTAAAACACTCTGATCAATTAATATTTGACAAAGTAGGCATGCATATACAATGGAGTCATGACAGACTCTTCAATAAATGATGTTGGGAAAATTGGACAGATACATGCAAAAAAATGAAACTAGACCACCAATTTACCCCATACACAAAAATAAACTCAAAATGGATAAAGGATTTAACCATAAGATGGGAAATCAAAGAAATACTAGAGGAATCCACAAAATCTCAGACTTATGCCAAAAGAACTTGTTCACTGATACTTCTCCTAAAGCAATGCAAGTTAAAGGGAAAATAAACAAATGGGACTCCATCAAAATAAAAAGCTGTTGCACAGCAATATAAACCATCAACAAAACAACAAGAAAGCTCACTGTATGGGAGAACTTATTTGTAAATGTTATCACTGATAAAGGTTTAAGCTCCAACATCTACAGGCAACTTATACAATTTAATAAAAGGAAGATAAATGATCCAATAAAAAAAATCGGTAACGGACCTAAATAGAACCTTTTTCAAAAGAAGACAGAAGGAAGGCCAAGAGACATATGAAAATATGCTCAAAATCACTAATTATTTGATAGATGCATATCAAAATGACAATGCGATACCATTTCACACCTGTCAGAATGGCAATCATCAACAAATCATCAAACAATTGTTGTTGAGGATGCAGAAAAAAAGGAACCCTTGTGCACTGCTGGTGGGAATGCATACTGGTGCAGCCATTGTGGAGAACGGTATGGAGTTTCCTCAAAAAACTAAAAATGGAACTCCCATTTGATTGTGTAATCCCATTCCTCAGAATACATCCTAAGAAACTAGAGACACAAATTAGAAAGGATATATGCACCCATATGTTCATAGCAGCACAATTTACAATAGCGAAGATCTGGAAAAAGCCTAGGTGCCCGTCAGCAGATGACTGGATTAGAAAACTATATCTACAAAATGGAATAATATGCTGCCATAAGAAGAAGGATCTTACCATTTGTGGCAACCTGGATGGAACTGGAGAGTATTATGCTAAGTGAAATAAGGCAGTCAATGAAAGAAAAATACCACATGATCTCACTCATTTATGGGTAATAAAGAACATTATAAACTAATAAACAATATGATAGATACAGAAGCAATAAAGCATCAAACAGACTGTCAAATTACAGTGGGAAGGTTAGGGAGAGATGGGGTAGATAAGGAATCAACCTAAGGACTTGTATGCATGCATATAAGCATAACCAATGGACACAAGACACTGGGGGTTAGGGCATGCATGGGAGTGGGGGGCGCAATGGGAAGATATGTACACATGTAATACATTAATAAAAAAAAATTAAAGAAAAGAACTGCATAAAGTAAAAAAAAATAAGTTTAAAGCCTAAAAAAAGGATAAAACTGCTATAAAAATTTATGTGCAGGATTTTGTACAAATATAATTTCTAATTAGTTGGGTAAATAACTGGAAATAAGATTGTTAGCTCATATGGTAAGACTATCTTTAGCTTTGTAAGAAACTATCAAATTGCCTTGCAAAGTGTTTGTGCCCACCAATAGTAAATGAGAATTCCTACTTCACTGCATCCTCATCAATATTTGGTGTTGTTAGTGTTTTTAAATTTTAGCCATTATAATAGGTGTGTAATTAATGAGTGGTAGTTCATTATTTGAATTTGTGATTTCCTAATGGTACATAATTTTGACCATCATTCATATGACTTTTCTTCCATTTGTATATTGTCTGCTTCTTTGTGTGTGTATATTCAACAATTTTATTTTTTATGGTCAATTGGTTACTTTTTATTCCCCAGTTCTTTTTTAAAAAATATTTATTGTTCAAAGTATTGCATATGTCCCCTGTTTTTCCCATTGACCTCTTATAACCACTCCACTCCTCCATGCCACGCCAGGCTTTCACTTCCCTATTGTCTGAGTTCATGTGATATACATACAAGTTCTTTGATCTCTTCCCAGCCATCCACCCACCCTCTTTCTTCCCAGATTCGCCAATCTGTATATCATCTTAAATGAAGTGACTATTGAGATATTTTGCCCATTTTAAAAATTGGGATGTTTTGTTCTTACTGTTAAATTTTAGGAGATCTTTGTATATTTGGAAAACAGTTTTGTTTTGTTTTGTTTTTTAAATATATTTTATTGATTTTTTACAGACAGGAAGGGAGAGGGATAGAGAGTTAGAAACATCGATCAGTTGCCTCCTGCATGCCCCCCACTGGGGATGTGCCCACAACCAAGGTACATGCCCTTGACCAGAATTGAACCTGAGACCTTTCAGTCTGAAAGCTGACGCTCTATCCACTGAGCCAAACCGATTTCAGCGGAAAACAATTTCTTTATCAAATAGGTATATGATTCATAAATATTTTCTCCCAGGCCAGAGGGTGACTTGTATTTTTTATTCTCTTAGCAGACTCTTTATAATAGTTTTAATAAATGTTGGTTTATCAGTTTTTTCTACCCTGATCACGAGTTTTGGTGTTGTATGTAAAAAGTTATCACCATGACCAAGATCACCCAGATTTTATCCTGTTTCTTCTAGAAGTTTCATAAATTAGAAATTTATATTCAGGGCTATGATCCATATTGAGTTAAATGTTGTGAAAGATGTTAGTTCTGTGACCCCAAGAATCAAACCAAAGGTTTGAAATATGAGGAAGCAAAAACACCCAACCAGAAAAACAAAAAGAAAAAAAAGAGTCCAAAAATGTGAAGATAGTGTAAGGAGCCTCTGGGACAACTTCAAGTGTACCAACATCAGAATTATGGGAGATCCAGAAGAAGAGAGAGAGCAAGATACTGAAAACCTATTTGAAGAAATAATGACTGAAAACTTTCCCTACATGGTGAAAGAAATAGATTTACAAGTCCAGGAAGTGCACAGAACCCCGCCCCCCGCAAAAAAAAGGGAATCCAAAGAGGACCACACCAAGACACATCATAATCAAAATGTCAAGAGCAAAATACAAAGAGAGAATCTTGAAAGCAGCAAGAGAAAAACAGTTAACTACAAAAGAGTATCCATATGACTGTCAGCTGATTTCTCAAGAGAAACTATGCAGGCCAGAAGGGACTGGCAATAAATATTCAAAGTGATGAACAGCAAGAACCTAAACCAAGATTACTCTACCCAGCAAAGCTATCATTTAGAATTGAAGGTCAGATAAAGATCTTCACAGACAAGAGAAAGCTAAAGGAGTTCATCACCACCAAACCAGGATTATATGAAATGCTTAAGGGTATTCTTTAAGAAGAGGAAGAAGAAGAAAAGGTAAAGATAAAAATTGTCAACAACAAAGTGATAACAAATACATACATAACAAGTGAATCTAAAAATCAAGTGAATAAAAAAATTGATGAACAGAATAAACTGGTGAATATAATAGAATCAGGGGCATAGAAAGGGAATGGACTGACAATTCTTGGGGGGAAAGGGGTGTGAAAGGTGCAGGAAGAGATTGGACAAAAATCTTACATCTATGGACGAGAACAGTGGCAGGGGATAAGGGCATGGGGTGGGGGTGGGGAATCAGGTGGAGGGGAGCTATGTGTGTGTGGGGGGGAAGAGGAACATCTGTAATAAACTGAACAATAAAGATTTATTTAAAAAAAGACTTAGATTATGGAGAAGTGCCACAGAGGCTTATGTGAGACAACCAAGCTTATTCAATGTCAGGCAAGAATGTTTACAAGTGAAATGAACATTGTTGATTTTACAAGAAAGGCAAAATTGTGCTTCAATTTCATGAGGAGAGCAGGATTGTCCATGAGAACATGAACAAAATTAGCTCAGAAAATACCACCAGTTTGAGGATGATCTCACATATATAGACAGTGACTCAGAAGATAGCAGTGATACAATAGAAGTTGAAGAAATTGATATGTCTGGAACTAATACTTATGAAAAAGGAAGCAGTAATGCAACAGAGGTTGAATAAAGTGATATGCTGTATAATATCATAGTACTGGTATGTAAAGATTACTTGTAGTAATTACTTAAAAAAATGTGTTCTGTTTTATGTTTAAAAAAGTGATTTCTTAATTTGGGGTTGGAAAAGTAGGGAGGCAGCATTTTATACAGAGGAAAATATGGTATTGTGATCCCTCCAACTTTGTTCTTCTTTCTCAGGATTGCTGTGGCTATTCAGGGTATATATATTTTTTATTCCATATGAATTTTTGGACAGTTTGTTCTGTGAAAAATAGCATTGGTATTTTAATGGGGATTGAACTGAACCTATAGATTGTTTGGTTAGTATGGACATTTTAATGATGTTGATTCTACCAATCCATGAACATGGAATATTCTTCCATTTGTTTATGTCTTCTTCTATTTCTGGTTTTTTTTTCAATGTCCTGTAGTTTTCCAAGTACAGGTCTTTTACCTCCTTAGTTAAGTTTATTCTTCCATATCTTATTTTTTTTGCAATATTAAATGGGATTGTATTTTTAATTACTCTTTCTGTGAGTTCCTTATCCTATATAATAAAAATATAAGTGGTGCCAAGCAACGCCTTCATGTGATGTCATCACAAGATGGCCACCAAAAGATGGCCTTCCTCATGTCATCATCACAAGATGGCCACCAGAAGACGGTCATGACAAGATGCCTGGCAGGGGAGGGCAGTTGGGGGTGATAAGGCTGGCAAGGGAGGACAGTTGGGAGCAAACAGGCCAGAGAGGAGGGAATTTGGGAGCAATTGGGCCAGCAGGAGAAGGCAGTTGGGAGCAACAGGGCCTGCAGAGGAGGGCAGCTGGGTATGACCAGGCCTGAAGGGAAGGGTATTGGGGACCATTAGGCCAGCTGAGGAGGGCAGTTGAGGGCAAACAGGCTGGCAGGGAAGGGCAGTGGGGGGATCAGGCTAGCAGGGGATGGCAGTTGGAGCAAACAGTCTGGCAGGGGAGAGCAGTTGGAGGCAAAATCAGGCTTTCAGGGGAGGGCAGTTGGAGTCATTCAGGCTGGCAAGCAGAAGCAGTTAGGGGCAATCAGGCAGACAGACAAGCAGTTAAGAGGCATCAGTCCTAGATTTTGAGTAGGATTTCCAACTATCAGTTTAGACCTGATCCCACAGGGGTCCTCCAAGGGGCCCAGATTGTAGAGGGTGCAAACCGGGCTGAGGGACACTCCCCCTATGCATGAATTTTGTGCACTGGGCCTCTAGTTGGTGTATAAAAAAAGCCATAGATTTCTGGGTGTTAATTTTGTATCCTGCTACATTGCAGAATTCATTTATTAAGTCTAATAGTTTTTTATAGAGTCTTCAGAGTTTTCTATGTACAATATCCTGTCACCTGTGAATAACAACAGTTTTACTTCTTTCCAATTTGGATGCCTTCTATTTATTCATCTTGTCTGATTGCTATGGCTAGTACTACCAGTACTCTGTCAAACAGGAGTGGTAAAAGTGGGCATTCCTGTCTTGCTTCTGTTCTTAGGGGAAAAGGTTTTAGTTGTTTGTAATCTTTGTCATATAAGGTCTTTATTATGTTGAGGTATGTTCCCTCTATTCCTACTTTTCTGAGATTTATTTTTCTATCAAAATAGGTTGTTGAAATTTTTGAAATGCTTTATCTGCATCAATTGGTATAATCATGTGCTTTTTGTCTTGCAATTGGTTTATGTGCTGTATCACATTTATTGACTTGCAAATATTGTAACAGCTTTGGATCACTGGAAAAATCCCACTTGGTTATGATGTATGCTTTTTTTAATGTATTGCTGAATCTGGTTTGCTAAAAAAATTTTTCAGGATTTTATAATGTATTGTTCTTCAGGAATATTGACCTGTAGTTCTCATTCTTTGTTGTGTCTTTTTCTGGTTTTGGAATTAAGATGATCCTGGCCTCATAGAAAGAGTTTAGAAGTGTTCCTTCCTCTTGATTTTTTTTTTGTACAGTTTGAGGATTAGAAGAGTTAGCTCTTTTTTGAATCTTTGTTAAAACTCCCCCGATAATCTGCCTGGATCAGGCTTTTGTTTGCTAGAAGTTTTTTTTGTTTATTTTATTTTATTTTATTTTATTTTATTTTATTTTTATTATTACTGCTTCAGTTTCATCAGTAGTTGTCAGCCTATTCAGGTTTTCTGATCTTCCTGCTTGAGTTTTAGAAGGTTATATTTTTCTAGGAATATGTCCATTTTGTCCAGGTTGTCCCAGAGGTTGGAATAAAGTCATTCATAGTATTATATTACAATCCCTTGTATTTTTGTGGGGTCAGTTGTTACCTCATCTCTTTTGTTTCTAATTTTGCTTATTAGTGTCCTCTCTTTATTTTCTGGTGATATTGTCTAGAGGTTCATCAATCTGGCTTATCCTTTGAAGAATCGGCTCTTGATTTTATTGATCTTTTGTATTGTGTTTTCATCTCTTTGTCATTTGTTTCCATTCTGATCTTTATTATTTCCTTCCTTTTACTTGTTCTGGGCTTTTCTTGTTGCTCTCTTTCATTATGTGTTATTACATAACATATTACCAGTTTTTCTAGTTTTTGAAGTAGGCCTGTAGAGCTACGAACTTCCCTCTCAGGATTACTTTCCCTGTGTCCCATAGGTTTTGGATTGTTGTGTGTTCATTTTCATTTGTTTCCAGGATTTTTTAAATTTCTGCTTTGATCTCTTTGGTGACCCATTTATTGTTTAAAGCATGCTACGTAACCTCCATGTATTTTTTTTTTTTGAGAATTTTATTGTAGCTGATTTCTAGTTTCATGCCACTGTGGTCTGAGAAGATGCTTGATATAATTTCAAACTTCTTGAATTCGTAGAGACTTAGCTTGTGTCCTAACATGTGGTCTGTTTTTGAAAATGTCTCATGTGCACTTGAGAAGAATCTATATTCCATAGCTTTGGCGTGTAATATTCTGTTCCATCTGTTCTGAAGTGTCATTTAGGATTCCTATTTTCTTTTTGTTGTGGTGGTTTTTTGTTTGTTTGTTTGCCTAAACAATTTATCCAGTGATATTAATGTCCTCTAGTATGATTGTATTGCTGTAGATCTCTCCTTTGGTATCCTCCAGAAGTTTTTCTATATATTTAGATGCTCCTTTATTGGGTGCACATATTTTTACCATATTTATAGAGTTATATTTCTCTTGTTGAATTGCTCCCTTTAGTATTATGAATTGGCCTTCCTTATCGCTCATTATGGCCTTCACTTTGAGGTCTCTTTGGTCAGATAAAGATATAAGTATTGCCACCCCAGTGTGTTGTTTTGTTTTGTTTGTTTTTTTTTCATTTATTTACCTCAAGAATTTTTTCCATTCCTTCACTTTAAGTCTGTGTGAGTTCTTAGTTCTGAGGTGGATCTCTTGTTGATAGCATATATATGGTTAATGCTTTCTTATCCATTCTGCTACGATATGTCTTTTGATTGGAGCCTTTAATCCATTTACATTTATGGGTAAATGTTCCTTCCTCCCATTTATTTCTTCTTTTTATAATATTCCTTTTAGCATCTCTCACATTGCTGACTTGGCTGTAATAAACTCCTTTGGCCTTTTTTGTCTGCAAAGTTCTTGATTTCACCTTCAGTTTTGAATGACAGCCTGCTTGATAGAGTATACTTGGATTCAGTCACTTGCTTTTCATCATTTTATATACTTCACTAGAGTATATAAAATGTATAAGATTTGTGCAAGCAGAGGCCTTCCTTCCCCTGGCTGCCATACCAGTTTCCCACTGGCATCCAGGATCTGGGCTTTCCTCTAGCACCCAGGATATGGGCTTCCCTTGAAGGCTTCCCTGGATTCTTCTAGAAGGTCATCTGGAAGAATCTCATATTATGCTTTTATTATTATAAACTAGAGGCCTGGTGCAAGAAAATTCATGCACTTGGAGGGTAGGGTTCCCTCAGCCTGGCCTGCACCCTTTCACAGTCCAGGAGCCCTCAGGAGATATCCTCTATGGGAGGCAATCAGGCTAATCAGAGGAAGATGCCACTCTCATCACCCTGCTGCTGCTGCCACTGCTGGCCACAGTGGATGAAAAGCCTGAGCCCCGGGTTTCACATCCACCTGTACTCATGGCTGCCATGAGCCCCAGGCCTCACAGCTGCTGTGGCTTTGCCTGAATGGATTTCCAGAAGATGTCTGTCTTAATTAGCATAGTACCCTTTTATTAGTATAGATACCACCCTTTTCTGACTTGGGGTGTTTCTGTTGAGAAGTCAGCTGATATTCTAATAGGAGACCCCTTGTAGATAATTTTATGTCTCTCTCTTTCAGCCTTTAAAATTCTTTCTTTGTCTTTAGCATTTGCTATTTTAATTATGATGTGTCTTGGTGTGGATTTTTTGAGTTTATCTTGTTTGGGATTTTCTCTGCTTTTTAGACTTGTGTGACTTTTTACTTCCCCATGTCAGGAAAGTTTTTTTGTCATTATTTCTTCAAACTGATTTTCTAATCCTTGTTCAGTGTCTTCTTTTGGCACCCATATTATGCAGATGTTGCTTTATTTCATGTAATCTCAAAATTTTCTTTAAACTATTCTCCAGATTTTAATATTTTTTTCAAATGCTGCTCTGTTGGGGGTGTTTTTTCTACCTTGTCTTCTGATTCACTGACTTGGTCATCAGCAAACCACTCAGGGTGTTCTTTATTGCAGTTATGTTATTCTTCATTTCCTCTTGATTCTTGTACATGTTGCTGTATTTCTTCTTAGTTCCTTATAATTCTCATTGAGTTGATTTTAATTCTCTGTTAGATGCTTAAGCATCCTTATCACATTTATCTGACAAGTTACTTGCTTCCATTTCATTTGGTTCCTTTTCTGAAGATTCCTCATTTAATTTCCTTTAGGGATTATTTCTTTATCTCCCCATTTTTTTTGCTGTCCCTTTGTATTTGTTTCTATGTTTTAGATCTAACTTCTATACCACCCAGCTTTTAGGAGGTTAGTCCTATGTTGTCAGTGCTTTGTGGAACCTAGTGGTGAGACCTCTTGATTTGGGTGTTTTATGAGAGCCCCCTCTTGAGTTATTTTGTTTCTCCTGATGTAGTTCATCTTGAATGTTATTTTCCTGTTTGTGTATATAATCTTCTACTAGGTGCTTCAACTTATTGGAACTCAACTAGTTGCTCAGGGCCAGATTGTACAGTGATGCACATTCACCTGCACAGGAGCAGCATCCAGGAGACCTAGAATAATCATATCAAGTGACCAGATCAAGGGACAACATCAGAGCAAAATCCATTGAGCCCCAATTTCACTGGCAGCAAGTCATAAAAGAGATCCTTCCCATGAAGAGGGCATGAACAATCAAATGGAAAGAAAACACACCCAACATATTCTTTGAGAGCTAAACAGAATCTCCCATCCTAAAGCCCTGTCAGAAACAGACTTCTGAGTGATTACGATTGACAGTTGGCTGACAAGAAAAGGTGGGCAGAGGAGAAACCCAGGGAACCAAGGGAACTTTGCTGAACCAGCCCTGAGTCCTATGTGTCTGACAACAATACATTAGAGAGCAGATTGACCCCTCCTGCATGTGGCCAAGGCCTGTGGAAACAGAGAAGTGGCAAGTCAGTGGACATTTGGAGCAGTAAACAGCACATCTACAACAGCTTGAACAATGAGGTCATGGCTGAACCACATAGTCAGACAATCAGTGAGAAGGTTACATACATATATGCTTGAACAGAATATATATTCTGCTATTTTGGGTGAAATATTCTGTAAATATCAAATACATTTGATCCTGTGATATTTAGAGTAACTATTTCCTTGTTGAATTTTGTCTGGAAGATATATCCAGTGAAGTCGGTGGGGTGTTAGAGTCCCTTACTATGACTGTATTGCTGTCAATATATCCCTGAAAGTCCTTCAGAATTTAAAAAATATATTTAGTTACTCATATACTGAGTGCATATATGTTTATCAGGGTTATATACACTTGGATTGATCTCTTTAGTATTATGCAGTAACCTTACTATCTCTTTTAATGGCCCTCATTTTGAATTCTATTTTGTCATATCCTATCTAATAAAGAGGGAATATACAAATTGACCTGTCACTCCATTGACAAAGATGGTGGCGGTTGGGCCAGGACACTTGTGTCATAGTCACAGAAACGACACAGGCATTGTGCCCTGCCCTGCCCACTGAGGGTTGGTAGGCAGCATACATAGGTGCTCTGTGCTGGTGGGCAGCACCCTCCAGGCAGGTGGGCAGCGTGCATAGGTGCTCCAGGCCAGTGGGAAGTGTGTTCCAGGCTGGTGGGCAGCTCCAGGCTAGTGGGCAGCTCCAGGCTGATAGGCAGGGTGCTCTGGACCAGTGGGCAGTGCACACAGAGAGACTCTGGGTTGGGGATATGGGCCAGTGAAGGGTGGCCTGCACTCTCCACATGGCAATGACAGCTGTGAGTGTGCCAAGGAGAGTCTGCAAGCCAAGCTGAAGTAGCACCTGCAGGCCAACAGCACCTGCACAAGTCCTGCCTCCTGGCCCAGAAGGTGCACAGTTGCATGGACAGTCACCGTGATGGGCCAGATTGACATTCTCCTGGCCACACCATGGGGGTTTGTGGATCTGTGCAGCTGCAGGCTTCTGTTGCACAAATCCTCTCCACCTCTGGCACGTGAACGTCCCCCAGCGCGGTGTCACCCACACATGCCTGAAACAGTACCAGACCATGGCACATGAAAGTCCCCCCCCCAAATCCCTCCACCACACTTCCCTCAATCCCAGCATGCCTACATCCCCCACAGGATGTGCGCCCTCTCCTCCAGCATGCTCACATCCTTTGAGAGTGTCTGGGTGTTCTGGGTGCTGAGGTTGGGCACCTGTGAGATGACATTGGGAAGGTGGAGTGGTGATGCCCTGTTCCCATGGAGGCCAGTGAAGAGACAAGATCATCTCTGTATAGCTAATGCAGGTGCTAAGGCAGGAGCAGGTGGGAACACATACACCTGGTGGGCAAAGGCAGCCCTTGTTGAGGTGCCTTCAGTCAGCGTTCAAGATCAGGAACCCAGAGGAGGTGAAAAGTTCTGTCCTTTTAGTGAACCAGTGGAATAGTTGGGATGACTGCAGGAGACAAATGTGTACTTTGGGTGACAGCACCCGTGAGCGAAGTCTGCCCTGACTGAACCTCACCTGCTTGGGGCCTAGTGCACTCCTGCTGGACAGTAGGTGATAGGATGTGCTTTTCTGAGTTAATGAGGAAAAAAAACATTGATTCTACTGCTGCCCGTGAAGGTGGAAAGTAGAGTGGGGAGACATGCGTGGAGTGAGCAAAGTTCCCTCTCTGGGGTTTCCAAATCTGTTGTTGATTCCTTTCACTGCTGACTGGAGATACATAGGGTGTCCCCCCAAAATGTATACACACTTTGAATACCTACTAAGTCCAATGGATTTAAGAGTGAAAAGAAAAAACAATGGAACTGTCATCTGTTAAAAGTGTGGGCACAAACTAGCAGTCAGACATTCCCCAAGGGATCCCGGATTGGAGAGGGTGCAGGCCAGACTGAGGATCTACCCCGCTTCCTGTGCACAAATTTCATGCACCAGACTTCTAGTCTCCCTATATATAAAACTGGCCAGTAGCTATGACATGCACAGACCACCAGGAGGAAGAAACTCAACACAGGAGCTGCTGAGTGACAGCAACTTTGCAGAGTGCCCTTTCACACTCTAGGACCCCCTCAGAGGATGTCAGACTTCTGGTTTCAGCCCAATCCCCACAGGCAAGGCTGAGGGACCCAACAGGTACACAAATCCATGCACTGGGCATCTAGTATGATTATATTTTTATTTCAGCTGTGTCATTCTTTATTTCTGCTTTTCTTTTTTTTATTTCTGTTAGAATGGACATTTTTTTCCATCCCTTCAGTTTCATTCTGTGTGCGTTTTTTGTTCTGAGGTGGATCTCTTCTAGATAGCATATATATGGGTCATGTTTTCTTGACTATTCAGTGACTGTCTATGTCTTTTGATTAGAACATTAATCCATTTACATTTAAGATTATTTTCTATAGATTCTTATTTGTTGCCTTTTTTTATTTTTCATGCTTGTATTCCTTTCTATACTAGTTTATATTTTGTCTTCTTACAACAGTCACTTTAGCATTTGTTGTAGTGATGGTTTGATAATAATAAACTCTTTTAGCCTTTTGAGGTATCTGAAGCTCTTTATTTCACCTTTATATTTCCTTCCTTTCTTTCTTTCTTCTTTCTTTCTTTCTTCTTTCTTTCCTTTTCTTTCCTTTCCTTCCTTCCTTCCT
>JAAGEH010000380.1:4264327-4275859 GCA_011751065.1 Lasiurus cinereus
CTCTCTCTCTCTTTCTTTCTTTCTTTCTTTCTTTCTTTCTTTCTTTCTGTAGTATACATGCAGTTCTCAGTTTACATTGGAGATTGTTCCTATGCCACAATGTAACTCGATTTTCAATGTAAGTCAGAACCCACCTACATAAGCACCTATGTCACTCACATGGAGTACATACACAGCAGTAATGAAGTGAAACAGTAAAAATAATTTAAAAGAAAATAACAATTTTTGACCTTTACTTGTGGTAAATAAATAATAAAAAATATAAAGCACATATGTACATACATCAAAATGATGGAACTTTTTTTAATAAATACTATAAATGGGAGATGTCAACATAACCATGAAACAATGTAAGTCAAGTCTAACATAACATGAGGACTTCCGGTATTTATTTATTGATTTCAGAGAGAAAGGGAGAGGAAGAGAGAGACAGAAACATCAATGATATTAATCATTGATCAGCTGCCTCCTGTGCACCCCCTACTGGGGATCAAGCCTGCAACCCAGGCATGTGCCTTTGGCTGGAATCAAACTCAAGGCCCTTCAGTTTTCAGGTCAATATTCTGCTACTGAGCTATTGAATCAAACAGGCTAGTGTTCACCTTCAATTTTAAATGATAACTTGCTGGATAGAGTAGTTTTGAATTTAATCCCTTGCTTTTCATTAATTTGAATAATCATACCACTTCCTTCTGCCCTTAAGCATTTCTATTGAGAAATCAGCTGACAGTGTGATGGGATATCTTTTGTAGGTAACTCTCTGCCTCTCTCTTGCAGTCTTTAAGATTATATCTTTGTATTTAAGTTTCCCATTTTAATTATGATGTGCTTAAGAGTGTCTGGGTCTTTGGGGGTTCATCTTGACTGAGACTCTCTGTGTGTCCTGAACTTGAGTGACATTTTCCTTTCCCTGTTAGGGGAATTTTCTTCCATTATTTCTTCAAATTGGGTCTCTATTCCTTGCTCAGATTCTTCTCCTTCTGATATTCCCCTGATGTTAATGTTATGTTTCAGATCACAAAGCTCTCTACCTGCTTTTTAATCATTTTTTTCTAATTGCTGCACTGAATGGGTGTTGTTTTTTCAACACAATACTTTAATTTGCTTATTCAGTCCTTTGCTTTTATACATTTATTGTTTATTCTTTGTAGGTTATTTTTATTTCAGCTATGTAATCCTTCATTTTTTTTTAGTCTTATTGGTGGTTTCTACCTTTTTTAAATGCTGCTATAGTTCTCATTAAATTCCATAATATTCTCATTAAGTTTTTTGTAGTCCTCACTAAGTTGTTTGAATACTCTTATAACTATTACTTTGAATTCTTATCTGATAAATTGCTTGCCTGCATTTCATTTAATTTTTTGTTGATTCCTCCTTTTCTTTCATTTTGAAGTTGTTTCTTTGTCTCCCCATTTTTTTTCTGTCCCTTTGTATTTATTTCTATGTATTATATCAAACTTCTATGCCTCCTCAACTTTTTGGGTGTTCCTGTTATAATTTGGTCTTGAATATTGTGATCTCATTTGTGGATGGAATCTCCTCTCAGACTGGATGACTATGAGGCTTATCCCCAATCATGTCATGTGGGCTCTTGTGGAAGTGCTGACAGAACAGAATAAAATATAACACTACAAAACATGAAATAACAGAAACAAGGTAAAAACATACACATGACCACCACCACAACAACAGAAGTAACCACCAGAGAAGAGAGAATTAGGAAAGAGAAAAGAAAGACTTATAGAATAAAATAAAGAAAGAAAAAATACTAGGAATGGGTAAAAAAAGAGAGTACAAAAATGTGGTGGGAGAATATGAAGGGGTATATATTAAATAAAGAAAATAAGAATAATGAATAAAGGAAGGAAAACAGCTTAAAATAAAAAAAGAAGAAAATGTTTGGGAAGGAAAAGAAAGGAGAAAGAAGATAGCCCCAAAATAAGAAATAGAAAAAAGATGAGAAAGTAAATGAAAAAAAAAAGAGTATAAAAGTTAAAGTGAAAAATTAGATATATTACTAAAACAATAGAGAATAGAATAATAAAAAATTAAAAAAGAAGATACATTAAAAAAAGAAAAGGGTCCTAGCTGGTTTGTCCCATTAGATAGAGTGCCAACCTATAGCCTGAAGGGTCCCAGGTTCAATTCTGGTCAAGGGAAGGTATCTCAGTTGCAGGTTCCTCCCCATCCTAGGCCCTATGCCAATATGTTTCTCTCACATTGATATTTCTCTCTGTGTTTTCTTCTCTCTCCCACTCTGTTTAAAAATCAATTGAAAAATATCCCAGGGTGAGTATTAAAAAATAAATAAAAGAAAATGAATATTAAAAAAATAAAAATAGAGGAGAAACCAAGATGGCAGCATAGGTGAACATCTAAACTACTGCCTCGCACAACAATTTCAAAATTGCAGCTAAAAGACAGAACAGACACCATCCACAACCACAGGAAAGCTGGCTGAGTGAAAATTCTACAATTAGAATTAAAGAGAGGGACTCACGAAGTCTCAGAGGAGCTGTAAAAAGTTGAGGTATAGAGACACACTTATGGTGCAGATGGCAGAAGAGTGTCTAGCTGGCTTCCTCTAGGGGACGGAAAATCCCAACTGCACTGAACCCCACTTTGGACTGCATTGAACCCCAGTTCCAGGCAAGACTTATACAGGGGAGTCTGGACTGTTGTGAAAAAGAAGAAGTGCAGGGAAACTTAGGGGAGCTGCGAAAGACAGATGACTCGGGGCGTGCGAAAGTGTGCACAGAGTGCTGATTGCTGATTGTGCCACTGGCTTTCTTTAGCGGGAGGAAAACAAAACCTCCCAATAGCACTGAAATTCAGGACTATCTGCGCTGAACCTCAGTTTCTGGTGAGGCCTGTGGGACCCAGACTCATACAGGTCCCTAGAGTGCACAGAAACTCAGGAGACCTGAAAAGGCAGAGGTTTGGAGTCAATAAAAAATAAAATCAGATACAGCTGATCCTCACAACCAATTGGCTTGGAGGTCAATTCCCCCCAGTAACACCAAGAACTATCAAGAATTAAGTACAACAAGGCTGTACACAAAGGGGTGCACCAAGAGTGTCCACCTCAGGTAAGTGGGGAGGCAGTTACTGGACCACATAGGACACCTAGCACACAAAGCTACTCTACCAACTCAGGGAAGCAGTGAAATATGTGGAGACAAAAGAACAGATCACAAACAAAAGAAATGGAGGAAAACAAATGACTGGATATAGAATTCAAAATCATGGTTATAAGGTTTTTCAAGAATTTCCTAGAAAAAAAATGGATAAATTTAGCCAGACCCAAGAGGAGATGAAATATGACCAACTAGAAATTAAACATACACTGACTGAAATAAAAAATTATACAGAAATCTAACAGCATACTAGAGAAACACAAGAATCAATTCAAAGATTTGAAATACAAAGAAGCAAAAAACACTCAACTGGAAAAGCAAAAAGAAAAAAGAATCCAAAAATGTGAAGATAGTGTAAGGAGCCTCTGGGACAACTTCAAGTGTACCAACATCAGAATTATGGGGGTTCCAGAAAAAGAGAGAGAGCAAGATACTGAAAACTTATTTGAAGAAATAATGACTGAAAACTTCCCCCACCTGGTGAAAAAAATAGACATACAAGTCTAGGAAGTGCACAGAACCCCAAACAAAAGGAATCCAAAGAGGGCTACACCAAGATACATCATAATTAAAATACCAAGAGCAAAAGAAAAGAGAGAATATTAAAACAGCAAGAGAAAAAGTTAATTACATATAAGGGAGCATCCATATGATTATCTGCTGATTTATCAACAGAAACTATGCAGGCCAGACAGGAGTGGCAAGAAATATTCAAAGTGATGAGTAGCAAGAACCTACAACCAAGATAACCCAGCAAAACTATCATTCAGAATTTAAGGGCAGATTAAGAGCTTTACAGATAAGAAAAAGCTAAAGGAGTTCATCAACACCAAACCAGTATTATATGAAATGCTGAAAGGTATTCTTTAAGAAGAGGAAGAAGAAAAAGGTAAAGATAAAAATTATGAACAATAAATACATATCTATCAACAAGTGAATCTAAAAATTAAATGAATTAAAAATCTGATGAACAGAATAAACTGGTGAATATAATAGAATTAAGGGCATAGAATGGGAGTGGACTGACAATTTTCAGGGGGAAAGGGCTGAGGGGGTGCAGGGAGAGACTGGACAAAAATCATACACCTATGGATGAGGACAATGCGGGAAGAGGTAAGGGTAGAGGGAGGGGTGGGAGACGGGTAGAGGGGTGCTATGGGGGGAGAGAAAGAAATGTAATAATCTGAACAATAAAAATTTATTAAATAAAAAAATAATAAAAATGAAGTGGTGGTCATCTCAGCAGAGTTTACTGCTTCCTGGGATCTACCTTTGAATCATGTTCTTCTCATCACTACATCTGACCGTTCTGTCTGCTAATTCTGAGCTTTTGGGAGGGAGTTAGTTGCCACCACTGTCAGAAACTATACTACTTTGGCTCTCAAGCTACCTGTTTGAAGCTCCAAGTGATCCACAGTTTGTGTGTGTCTCCACAGGATTTGTTATGTGAACCACTGGTCTCAGGTATACATAGTGCTCCAGGCTATGTATACCTGAGACCTGGCTTCTGGGCCTCTGTCTTCTCAGGAAAACAACACTCCTCTAGCAGAGAGACCCTCCTCAGTCTTGGCCTGCTGCTCATGAAAGCTGGTCAGTCCCTCTCATAATCTTGCCCTTCCTACTAGTCTCCAGATGTTTTATGTCCTTCCTTAATATAAGTCTTCTCCTCAGCTGGATGACAGATGGTAATTCTGGGTGTATATTCTCCACTTTAGTTTTATTTTTTTAATTTGGATCTGGGAGAAGGTACAAGAAAGGTCTGCCTGTTCAGTCATTATTTCTCTCTCAAGTTCAATTTTAAGGATCTTCTAAAGTGGTTAAATGTTATGCAACAGAATCTCATGCTATAGAGAAATAATTCCAGAAAAACAAGTCAAGTAATGCAGCAAAATTCATTTTTGTCTTATGTTAAGAAATTTATATAGCCATCCAACTTTCAGCAACCACCATCCTTAACAGTCAATAGCCATCAACCTTGAGGCAAAATCCTCCACCAGCAAAAGGATCATGAAGGCTGAGATGATGGTGAGCAATTTTTAGCAATTAAGTATTTTTAATTAAGGCTTGTACATTGTTTTTTAGGCATAATGCTACTATACATTTTAACTACAGTTTAATATAAACATAACTTTTATATGCACTGAGAAACCAAAAATTCTGTGTTAATAGCCTAATTGGCTTTATTGTGGTGGACTGTAATTGAATCCACAGTATGGCTGCAATGGCATATTAGTTCTAAGAGGGTTTTGTTTTTGTTGTTAATGCTTCAATATTTCCTACATTGATCTTCACATTATAGCTTTCTGCTCTAATTTTTATTTTTTATATTTGTTCTATTCATAAATTATTCTTTCTCTAATTTCTTAGATTATTGATTTTAAATATTTTTCTTTTTTAATATATCACTTTAATGCTATAAATTTTCCTTTAAAGAAGCTTCTCCTGCCCTAACCAGTTTGGCTCAGTGGATAGAGTCAGCCTGCAGAGTAAAGGGTCACAGGTTTGATTCCAGTCAAAGGCATGTACATTGGTTGAGGGCACATACTAAGAAGAGGGTATGCCAGAGGCAGCTGATCAATGTTCTCTCATGATGTTTTTAACTCTATCACTCTCTCTTCCTCTCTGTAAAAAAATTAATAAAATATATATTTTATAAAAATAATACTCTTTCTGCACCCTATACATTTTGATAAGTTTTATTTAAATTTTGTATTTAGTTTAAAAAATGTTTAAATTCCTTTGACACTTTTTTACCCATGTGTTATTTTAAACTGTATTATTTAATATCAAATATTTGGAAATTTTCAACTATTTTTGGCTATTTATTTCTAATTTAATTCTAATATTTTAAGATAACATACTTTATATGAATTCTATAATTTTAAATTAGTGAAGGTGTGATTGTGGCCTAGGATAGTGTCTATATTAGTGCATGATCTATATGAGTTTGAGAAAAAAGTGTGTTGTGCTGTTGTTGGATAGAGGATTCTATAAATGTTAACTAGATATCTTAATTGAAGAGCTATTTAGGTCAACCAAATCCTTCTTGATTTTCTACTTGACTTATATATCAATTAATGAAAAAAAGAGTGTTGTGTTCTACAGCTATAATGGTGGATTTGCCTATTTTTCTTTGCATTTCTATCAGATTTTGCCTCACATATTTGATTTTCTCTTGTTAGATATATACACATGAAGGAGTGTTATTTTCTTGGAGAATTTGAACTTTTATAATTACCTAATCTCTCTCTTTTTTCCTGAAATTTTTTTTATTCTAAAGTCTGTTTTGTCTTAAATTAATATGGCTATGCTGTCTTTTCATTAGTATTAGTATGATGCACACATCTTTCTCTAACATAATTTCTTGTAAACAACAAATAGAAATCAGTGGAAAACAGTCAAAGTATCAAAATGTGCTGAATCAGCCCTAACTGGTTTGGCTCAGTGAGTAGAGCACAGCATGAAGACTGAAGAATCTCAGGTTCTATTCCAGTCAAGGGTGCATGTCCTGGTTGTGGGCTCCATCCCCAGTAGGGAGTGTGTAGGAGGCAGCCAATCAATGATTCTCTCTCATCATTGATGTTTCTATCTCTCTCTCCTTCTTCCTTCCTCTATGAAATCAATAAAAATATGTTTTTTAAAATGTGCTGAATCAAAGACTGAAACAGTGCAATGCAGAATTATATTGGAGCCTAGGACACAATGGAGAATCTTGATTGTTTACTTTTTTAGTTTTTAAATTTTGTGCCCTAAGGAAGTTTCTCAGGTCTGGTAGAGAATGTTCAGTCATCAGACACTGAAAAAAATACATTACTATGTGCATTGTAGATAGATGAAATTTGAGTTACACCAGTCAGGATAGTTTTCTTCCATATATACTTTAATATGATTATCATATGAAACTTAATATAAAGAAATAGATTTTTTATTGATTTTTTTTAATTATAAAGCTATTACTTTACTAAGTCTTTCTCATTTGAAAATAACATTGATATTCTATTCAAAGTCTATGTATTTGTCTCCCTCTACTCACACACAAACACACACATTCACATACACACATAAATATCACAACAGTAATCAGAGATTGAAAAATATATACCTCCATCAAAAGGAATTTTCCTTGCTGAACATCCCTCTAAAACTTCTGGTCTACCCATGCTGTTGTACTTCTCCTTACCCTCAAATCCTATCGATACCTATTCTCTTCCCAGGTTGTTTCCAACCTTAAAATATATATTAGCTTTTTTATCCAGAATACTTTAACTATTTCTGTGACTTCTCTCTCTCCCTTCATAACTAATAATTGATAATTTATATTTAAATATAGCTTTTTAGGCTAAAGAGAACCAAGATGGTGGCATAGGTAAACACCTATACTTGCTGCCTCTCATAACCACATCAAAATTACAACTAAAAGGCAGAACAACTACCACCCAGAACTGTGAGAAAGCCGGAGAGGTGAAGAAAACACTTTGAGACTGGTAAGAGTTGTGGAGGCGCAGAAAGTACTGGCACTTGGATATGCCGCTCTTTTAATCTGGAGGGATATACAAGTTCTCACTTGCTCCAAACTCCAGTTCCAGGTAAGACTCTGGGGAACCAGACACATATGGGGAGAAACTGGACTGTCTGTTATCAGGACAGCAATGTGAAGGTGGTTTTCTCTCAGAGGTGTTCACAGCAATCATTGTTTCTGAACAGGAGAGTAAGATGTGGAGACCTGGGGACCTCTCTAATGCAGGGCTAACTGGCAGCCATTGCTGTTTGCTCCACCATGGTGATTGCAAGAGACTCTGCCCCACTCAATTTACAACCCCACCCAAACTGTGTGTATCAGCTTTTGTATATGAATGGCCTGTCCTTTCTTCTCCTAAAATCTACCAAACTGCAGTCAGAGAGTCCCATAGCTTCCAAAAGAAGGCTCAAGGCCCGGCAGCAGCCAGCCTTGCAACAGCTGGGTCCTGTCTGTGCACTTCCATACCCCATACAAAGAGGAGGAATCTGCAAATGTCTCTATAGCTCCTGCTGGGTATCCCCAGACAATGTCTGACCTTGCAGATCCTTGGAGACCCAAGAGCAAGTGTACAAAGTGGTCAATGTGAGATCATACCGGACTATAAATCTTCACATTCATAAAAGACACACTCAAGGGACAGACTCAGTGATCACCAAAGCCCCACTGAAGCAAGTCCTTCTCCATAAGGGTGTCTCCTGTGCAACAGATCTTCCAGTGTAGACACAGTTTTTCTTCACTGCCAATTGGCCTAGAGGTCAATTCCTCCCAGTGATACCAACAGCAATCAAGGGTTAACTACAAGATTGTGCACACAGCCCACAAAGGGGTGCACCAAGAGTGTCTACCTCAGGTGACTAAGGAGACTAAGCCACTGGGCCCTATAGAATACCTACCACACAAGGCCACTCTATCAACTCAATGAGACTTAGAAGCTATCCAGTATATAGAAACAAACACAGGGAAGCAGCCAAAATGCAGAGACAAAGAAATAAGTCACAAATGAAAGAAATGGATGAAAGCAAAATACTGGATATAGAGTTTAAAACCACAGTTATTAGGTTACTCAAGAATATTCTAGAAACCTCTCAGAAATTTAGTGAGACCTTCAAGGATATGGAAAAGGACCAATCAGAAATTAAGCATACACTGGCTGAAATAAAGAATAATATACAGACATTCAACAGTAGACTAGAGGATCCCAAGAATCAAGTCAATGATTTGAAATTCAAAGAAACAAAAAACAACAAACCAGAAAGGTAAAAGGAAAAAAAATCCAAAAATATAAAGGAGCCTCTGGGACAACTTCAAATGTACCAACATCTGAATTATTGGAGTACCAGAAGAAGAAAAAGAGTAAGATATTGAAAATATATTTGGCCGAAACTGATCTGGCTCAGTGGATAGAGCGTTGGTCTGGGGACTGAAGGGTCCCAGATTCAATTCTGGTCAAGGGCATGTACCTTGGTTGTGTGCATATCGCCAGTGGAGGGTGTGCAGGAGGTAGCTGATTGATGTTTCTCTCTAATCAATGTTTCTAACTCTCTATCACTCTCCCTTCCTCTCTGTAAAAAACCAATAAAATATATTTTTAAAAAAAGAAAAGAAAATATATTTGAAGAAATAATGACAGAAAACTTCCCCTACTCAGTGGTTCTCAACCTTTTTTAATGCTGTGACCTTTTAATACAGTTCCTCATGTTGTGGTGACCCCCAATCTTAAAATTATTTTCGTTGCTACTTCATAACTGTAATTTTGTTACTGTTAATGAATCATAATGTAAATATCTGTTTTCTGATGGTCTTAGGCGACCTTGCTAGCAATTTTCAACCTGTGGGATGCGACCCACAACTTGAGAACCGCTGCTGTAGAGCCTAAGACCATCAGAAAACACAGATATTTACATTATGATTCATTAACAGTAGCAAAATTACAGTTATGAAGTAGCAACAAAAATAATTTTAAGATTGGGGGTCACCACAACATGAGGAACTGTATTGAAAGGTCACAGCATTAAAAAAGGTTGAGAAACACTGCCTGGTGAAAGAAATAGACTTACAAGTTCAGGAAGTGCAGAGAACTTCAAACAAAAGGAATCTAAAGAGATCCACACCAAGATACATCATAAATAAAATGCCAAGGGCAAAAGATAAAGAGAGAATCTTAAAAGTAGCAAGAGAAAAACAGTTAATTACCTACAAGGGAGTACCCATACAAATGTCAGCTGATTTCTCAATAGAAACTATGCAGGCCAGAAGGGACTGGCAATAAATATTCAAAGTGATGAATAGCAAGAACCTACAACAAAGATTACTCTACCCAACAAAGCTATCATTTAGAATTGAAGGTCAGATAACGAGCTTCACAGATAAGAAAAAGCTAAAGGAGTTCATCACCACCAAACCAGTATTATGTTAAATGCTGAAGGGTGTTCTCTAAGAAGAGGAAGAAGAAGAAAAAGATTTTAAAAATCATGAACAACAAAGTGACAACAAATAGTATCTATCAAGTGATTCTAAAAGTAAAATGAATAAAAAACCAGATGAACAGAACAAACTGGTGAATCTAATAGAATCAGGGGCATGGAAAGGGAGAAGAGTGACAATTCTCAGGGGGAAGGACTTGTGAGGGGTGTGGGAAGAGATTAGACAAAAAAGTTTATACCTACAAATGAAGTCAGTGGAAGGGGGTAAGGCCTAACATGGGGTGGGAACCATGTGGAGGGGAGTTATGGGGAAAAAAGAGAAACATCTGTAATTACTTGAACAATAAAGATTTAAAACCAATAATAAAATAAAATATAGTTTTTTTATACAAGGAAATGTTTTTAAATTATATTCCATATATATCTTATATAATAATGAGGTGATATGCAAATTAAACCTCACAACCTCACATGATGGCTGCCTATGACCAGGCTGGCAGGGGGGTTAGTGAGGGATGACCAAATGACTAAACAAGCAGGCTGCATAGGGCAACCTGGCTGTCAGGAAGGTTAATGACAGACGACCAAACAACTGAACAAGCTGGCTGCATGAGGTGACTAGGCCAGTAAGGAGGTTAGTGAGGGATGACCTAATGACTGAACAGCAGGCTGTGAGGGGTGACCAGGCCAAAATAGGGGTAGTTGGGAGTGACCAGCTCAGCAGGGGGAGCAGTTGGGATCAACCAGGATGGCCTGGGGGTAACCAGGATGGCCTGGGGGTGACCAGGCCAGCGGGAGAGGGGGACACTAAGTGGCAACAAGGCTGGCAGGGAGGCAGTTAGGGGTGACCAGGCTGGCAAGGGGGGTGAAGTTGAGGGTACCAGGCCAGCAGCGGGGACAGTTGGGGGCAATTAAGGTGGTGGAGAGGGCAGTTAGGGATCACCAGGCCAGTAGGGGGAACAGTTGAGGGTGATCAGGCCTACAACAGGGTGGCAGTAAGGAGTGACCAGGCCTGAGGGGAGGGGTTGTTAGGAGCAACCATGCCAGCAAAGAGGAGGCAGTTGGGGGCAACCAGACCAGTAGGGTGGGGCAGTTAGGTGCAATCAGGCTGGCACACAGAAGCAGTGAGGGGCAATCAGGCAGGCATGCATCTGAGCGATTAGAAGCCAGCAGTCCAGGATTGTGAGAGGGATGTCTGACTGCCAGTTTAGGTCCATTCTCCAGGATCAAGCCTAAACCAGAAGTCACATCTCCTAAAGGGTCTCAGATTGGAGAGGGTGCAGGCTTGGGTGAGGCAAACCCCACTACCTTGCAAGAATTTCATGCCCCGGGCCTCTAGGGTGTAGATATACATAAATGATATAGATAGATGATATAGATATAGATATAGATATAGATATAGATATAGATATAGATATAGATATAGATATAGATATAGATATAGATATAGATA
>JAAGEH010000380.1:4275869-4422939 GCA_011751065.1 Lasiurus cinereus
AGATATAGATATAGATATAGATATAGATATAGATATAGATATAGATACAGATACATATACATATACTAGAGGCCCAATGCATAAAATTCCTGAAAGAGTAGGCCTTTCTCCACCTGCTGCCAGAACTGGTTTCCCTATGGCATCTGGGCTCTGGGCTTCCCTTTGGAAGCCAGCTCCTGGGACTAGAATTCTCTCCAACCCCCGGCAGGCACCCAGGACCCAGGCTTCCCTTGCAAGCCTGGCTTTGTCTGGAAGATCATCCCAAAGGACTTCCAGAAGGAAGTCCAGTTTAATTAGCATATTACTCTTTTTCTATTATGGTCTAGAGGCCAGGTGCACAAAATTTGTGCACAGGGATGTGTGTCCCTCAATCCAGCCTTCACCCTCTCCAATCTCCATCTGCCAGCAGTCAGACATACCTCCCACAATATGGGACAGCTGACTCCTAACTGCTCACCTGCCTGCCTGCCTGATTGCCTCTAACTGCTTCTGCCTGCCAGCCTGTTTGCCTCTTAACTGCTCCCCTGCCAGCCTGATTGCCCCCAACTTCCCTCCCTTATCAACCCGATGGCCCCCCAAATTGGACCAATTGCTTCCAACTGCCCTCCCCTGCTGGCCTGATCACTTTCAACTGTCCTCCCCTGCCAGCCTGGTTGTCCCCAACTTCCCTCCCCTTCAACCTGATGGCTTCCAACAGCCTCCCCCACGGCCCCCCCCCCAGCCCTGCTGGGCTGGTCATATCACTCAGCTTGCTGTTAAATCATTTGGTCATCCCTCACTAACCTCTCTGCCAGCCTGGTTGCCCCATGCATCCTTCTGTTTGATTGTTACTGTTACTGTGATGGCATCCCAGACAATTTTCATATTCCTCTATTATTAATATAGATACATACCCTATATAATAAAAGCATAATATCTAAGTGTCCAGTAGTCCAGTCAACCATCCAACTAATCAAAGGGTAATTTGCTTATTATATGCTAAGGCCACTCAAACCTCACTATAACATCCACTGATTACCAGGGGGCAGACAGTCAACCAGTTGACCAGCCGCTATGATGTGCACTGGTCGCCAAGGGGAAGACACTCCAACTGGTAGATGTTTTCTGCTGGGGTCCAGCTAATCAGGACTGAGCGAGATGGGCCGGACATGCTCTAGAGCCTTCACATTGTCCCTCCCCAGTTGGCCAAACTTCCACATCCTTCCCTGGCCCCAACCATGCACCAGTGGAGTCCCTCAGCCTGGCCTGAACCCTCTCGCAATCCAGGACCCCTCAGATGATGTCAGAGAGCTAGTTTCAGCCTGATCCCACATGCCGGGCTGAGTGACCTCACTGGTGCACGGATTTGTGTGTGTCTGTGTGTGTGAGTGCGTGTGAACATGTGTTGTATACATAGGGTAATTGATTCAAATATATATTAAATTAAGTATTAAGTATAACAATGTTATATATACAGCAAATATATAATAGTATGTATAACATACATTTATATTATACCAGAGAGTATCTTTATTATTGCTGACATTTCCTTTTTTTTCTTTGTATCCCATTAATGGTAAAAAAATATTTGGACATGAGAGTTGTTTTTTAATGGGTAGTGGTAGTAAGAACCGAGCAGTTGTTCTCCTGCAATTATTGGTGAGTCAGAAACACACTGAATAAGTACTGAGCTCACCAAACAGCCTGTGAGGCCCAGGTGTTATGGAATAACTACAAAGAAAAGTCCCTTCTAAGTGTTCCCAGATGATAATCAGGACAACTAGGACTGAATATTTTTCATAACTTAAACTTCATAGAATTTTTGACAGCAATAATGGAAAGAGGCTGTAATTATCAGCATTTTATAGGCATAGAATACTGAGAGTACTTTCACACTCACACACTAAGTCATGGATAACGTAATCCACTTAAAAATATGTGGCTTTTCAAGTCACATGATTAAATCTGCATCTAAAACTAGGAAAATGTAGGCTTCTCTCTCAGTAATCAAATCTATTGATTCCACTCTATATCAAGCATTCTTTTTGTTTATTTCTGTTATTTTTTTTAATTTTTTTATTGTGTTACATGTATACATATCTTCCCATTGCCCCCCCCTTCCCAGGCATACTCCAAACCCCCAGTTTCTTGTGTTCATTGTTTATGCTTATATGCATGCATACAAGTCCTTTGGTATGTCTGTTATGTTTTCTTAATGTTCTTTAAAGAATACGATGATTTCCTATTTTTAAGAAATGTTTATCTCTATTTCAATTTTGCCATTATTAAAAACAATAAAAAAGGACTTTAGTTTTGGGCAGATGTCATGTTATTTAGGCACATAAACCATACATAATGTAAATAAAACATTATTACTGTCATGTATAAAGGCAGGGAGCAAAGATGTTGATTACAATTTTTAAATTTCATCTTTGTTGGTTTGTTTGCTTGGGTTAGGCTTTTGACTAAGCATGCTGCTTTCAAAATTATCTCCAAAAGCTGAAAAAATGGCCTAAAGGCAAAAAAAAAATATGGGAGATGAGGATGGGAGCAAAAAGAGGTAGACATGTGGCCTGAGATAAAATGAATTAATTCAAGAAGAAATTAAGTTCAGAACAGAGAACTTTTTATTTCATAAATTACCTTCTTCATGTACATTCAATACTAGAAAATTCAGTACACAAGTAATACAAAGAATTTTGTGGGTATAAAAGGTTGAAAAAAGAAATAAAGCAGCAGTTTTTGGGTAGCAATGGATAGTTTGATAATGGTCACAGACTTCAAACGGATACTTAAGTACATTATTCGCATAATTTGGAGTACCTGATGTTACAGCTTACAGAAATGGTGTATGCATTGTGTTGTTTTGATTTCTAAGTAGAATTTTGAAAGATCTTTCAAAGTAAAATGTTGGCAAAAAAACAAAACAAAAAAAACACCCTTCAATAAATGTCCCTGTCATTTTGTCTTTGATGTGATTGGTTGCAGATGTTCCTTTGAAAAAATACTTCAGAGTTTTTTCATTCCACCTACCATCAGTACACACTAAGTCACCACTCAGGAAAAATAATGAACACACCAGTTGGCTATCTTTATTTTCCTATCTAAATTTGCAAAGAGCGTTAGCATCATGATCAAGACTGAAAGCTTTGAATCAGACTGTCTTGCTTTGAATCCTAGTTGTACTTCTTATTATGTGATTTTGAATGAGTTAATCTATTTAATAAACACATATACATCACTACATTATTTAAAGGTTAAATAAATATACCAGTTTTAAACCTACTTTTTTTTTTATCTTCCTGGAGCTTGTTTTACAAAATAAATATCCAAATTATCTTAGATTATAAAATAAGGTAATAATAAATTACTTTGCTAACTTCATTAAACATGAGATTAAGTGTTTAACATATTTTAGAGAAATATGATAAATAACAAAGTAAATAAATCTGAGGCAAAGTTTAATTGAACTTGAACTGAGAAAGCATAAATTTTAATTTAACAGAAACACAAAAGTGTAGGTTGTAACTATTAGATGTTTTTTTAACTGAGGGAAAATCTAACGTAAGTTTTTTAAACCACTTATGTAGGCATCTTGAAAAGTTCTCTGAAGGCTATTTTATTACACATCATATTTGAAAGCATAAAATTATAATAATCTTTACAACATATGATAAACAAGGATTTTATTTTAATTAATATCGAATAATTAGAAGTTGTACAAGAAAGGAATCCTATCTAAAAAGAGAGAATATCCTAATTGACCCTCATGCCATCACAAAGATGGTGGCGCCCACAGCCAATAAGGAGGGAATATGCTAATTGACAGCTATGCCCTCAAAAATGGTGGTGTCCACAACTACAAGATGGCAGTGCCCAGTCCCCTCAGCTCTGCTGGGATGCCTGCCTCTAGAGTCCCCCAGTCCCCTCAGTCTCCCAACTGCCCAGGGTTGGCCTGAGGTTCAGGCAAGCCTCAAATGGCAGCTGCCCAGCTACCCAGGGCTGCCTGAGGCTCAAGTAATCAGGGCCAGCCAAAGCTTGTGCTGCTAGTAGTGGAAGTAGCAGAGATGTGATGAGGACATCACCTTCCCCTGATTGCTAGGTTGCCTCCTGCCCTTGAGGGTTCCTGGACTGTGAGAGGGGGCAGGCCAGGCTGAATTTTCATCCACTGGTCCTCCAGTGTAATCATAATGCATTATATAGCTTAACATACATAAGTCATATTAAAGTATCCTCTGATTATTGATTTACCAAAAAGGGGCAATATAAGTATATTGAGGGAAATTTATGTTATTATGGCTAGAGAGGATTCTATACAACAGGCTAATTATTAACCTCAACATAAGGAAAGTAATAGATATCATTTAAAAGCTTAAAATCAAGAAACAGCTATTAGAGCATTTTATTTAGAAATTTAATACTATATTACACTAGAAACAGTTGAAATATACAAACAGGTAGACACACAATTGGGCGAATAGGCAAAAGACCATCATTTTCTTGTATTTTTAATTATCACTTTAATAATACAATTTAAATACATATACTTTGTATTTACAAAGTATTAAACACTTTGATTAAACTGAACACTTAAAGGGTCTTTAAAGAAATTAAGTCCTCTATTAAAAATTTATCTTTAGTTAAAGTAGAAAAGTGGAAGTATTAATTAACCAAAATTATTACTTTTTGCCATAATATTATAACACCATTCAGAATAATCAAAATTGAAGGATATAGCCGGCAATTTGACTTCCCATTTAATAAAACTATCTTTATTTTCCTATCTAAATTTGCAAAGAGCTTTAGCATCATGATCAAGACTGAAAGCTTTGCATCAGACTATCTTGCTTTGAATCTTAGTTGTAACTCTTATTATATGATTTTGAATGAGTTAAATAACCTATTTAGTAAACACATATACATCACTACATCATTTAAAGGTTAAATAAAATAATAAAGGCAAAACACTTCCCTTGGTGCTGAGTATAATTTCAGATTCAATAAATGTTTATTTCTCTCTTGTCCACAGTTATAATCACAGAATGGGTATATTTTTGTATCTCTTCATGTAAACTCAATTCACTATCCATCTTCCAATACTGAAACACCCTGGTCACATCTTCCATTGTCTACTAACTCACAGACATTCTTTAGAAATTCCTTCACTTACTGCTTTATATAAATTAGATTGTTCCTTTATTCATTTTTATTCTCTATAGCATCCTGCTTATATTAGTAATACTCACTAAAACAAAAACAAAAGTTATGTGTGTAATTATTTGTTCAATATCTATTTTTGTTGGATAATGACCTCTAAACTCTTTGGGGCAGGAGCTATTTCATCCTGATTACTTACATTCTTAGCTCTGAAAAGTGTTAGATACATAATAGATGTTCACAAAACAATGGGGTCAATTGAATAATAATTATATTGCTACACAACTCTTCATTAGGTTACTGAGCTAGTTATTCCTTAACTATTTCTTTTACTATTCGAATGCTTCCAATTTTCAATTACTTACACTTGTTTGTAGTGCAATAATATATATTTAGGAACAGTGATTTTTTTATTATGTATGTTTAATAATTATAAAATGTGGGAATATTTCTGTCTAAATTCTCAGATTATGCTTTTATAGTTCTACTAGAGACTCAATGCATAAATTTCATGCAAGAGTAGGCCTTTCTTCTCCTGGATGCCAGCACTGGCTTCCCTCTGGCCCCTTGGAGCTGTGCTTCCCTTGCAGCCATGGCTTCATTGGGAAGGTTGTCTGGAAGGACATCTGGTCTAATTAGCATATTATACTTTTATTATAGATATCAAATGGACAACATATGTTTGGAAGTATGAGTAAACATGAATGAATCCATGAAGGCCATGTCAATTAGGCAATTAGTTTTTCTGAAGTGTAATTCTTTCTATGTTGTTTTACTTAATCCATCTCCTAATAATAAATTATTTTCATGATTGATGCCTCAACTCTTGAGAAGAACATAGCAATAAGTACTCTTGGGTTTTTTTTTTATTTAACATTTTGATAATTCTTTCTAAGCCCACATATATCCTTCATAAATGTGATTACCTTATTGAAAAATGGCTTACTGGAAAAATAAGATGGCTGTCAATGGGAATGCAGAGTGCAAGATAGAGTGTGAGTGAGAAAACAAAGGGAGAGTGTGTGGTCGCATGGGGAGTGTTTGTTGTTGAGTTGAGGGACAGCTATACTCAAGAGACTATGGGGCACTGCTGGATGGAGCCCCCCTAATTGGGGATCCCCCACTGCTGCTGGGTTCCCTCTGGGAGCGACCAGCTTGGATGCAAAAACTGTGCCATTGTGAAGGAGAAAGTGGATGTTATCGGAAGCCTGAAAAGCCCAGGAAATCTACAAGTATGGTACCCACCAAACAGCTATGAATCTGAAAATATCTTTCACAAAGTGATGCCAGCACATGGATTCAGAGGAGTTCTATACTCCCTCACAGAAAGGTCAGATTGTGCCTGGGATAAGTGAGGTCTGTGGTCCTGGCAGGAGAGAGAAATATGTAGGAGCTTGAGAACCTGGGGAAGTCTGAAATTAGAAATATCTGTGGTTGTTGAGGCTGGAGTGATCATGAATGTGGATGGTGATCTGCAGAGCTGCTAACAGAAGGGAATTCTACAAAGCAAACTATTTTGATCTGGGTGCAAAAGAAAAGCCTAAAAATTTTTAAAGTATGCCAGCTGCTTAGACCCAAGGAGAAAAAAGACTGCATAGACTTGTGTGCAGTCCAAGTTTAAACACTTACTCTGTTTTTTTTTTCCTTTTTTTTTCCTCTTTAAATCTTTGCTTCTGATTATGAAACCCAATACATAGAATCACCCAATTGGGGACACTCTAAGAGAATGCAGAGGAAAGTTGTTTTTCTGGAACTGTCAGAGAACCAGCTCTGGGGCAACCCACTCCCCCAAAACAGAGGAAACAAAATCTAAACACTAGCTAGAGAGGACCTATAGACCCAGAGGTCAATCCAAAAATATTGCGACCCAGAGATTGAATCATAAGTTGACTCAGGTAAACACAAATAAAGGAATATAAGAAATAAAGACATACTGTCTGCTTAAAAGTCAAGACAGGCTTACAACACTGTGGAGCAGTGAAACTCAGGGAACTTCAATACTGTCCTGACTAAGAAAAAGGCATGTGACACAGAACAGTAGAGAAAGTGAATGACCATCTGTATGGCACATTTTTATTTTTATTTTTTCATCTTTTACTTAGGAAACTATTTTTTCCTCACTTGATTTACCTTTTAATTATTACATTTTTATTTTCAATCAGTATTATTACTAATACTATATTACTTTTTTTTTAAAAAAAAAGTGCCATTTTACTTTCTCTTTAATTTACTTTTATGTAAAACATTTCACCCCAAAGCCACAGAATATACATTCTTCTCAAATGCACATGGGTCATTTTCATAGAGCAATATCTCTTCAAATTCAAGAAAATAGAAATCATATCAAAGATCTTCTCAGATCACAGTGGCATAAAACTGGAAATCAACTACAAAAAAACCCAAACACATGGAGACTAAATAGCATGCTATTAAACAATGACTGTGTTACCAGAGAGCTCAAAGACGAAATAAAAAAACATTATAGTAGCAAATGAAAATAAAAACACAACAATCCAAAATCAATAGGACACGTTGAAAGCAGTCTAGAAGGCTACTGCAAAAAAACAAGAAAAAATGGTAATAAATTACAAAACCCTACAACTCAAAGAGTTAAAAAGAGCAACAAGAAAATCCCAGTGTAAGCAAAAGGAAGGAAATAATAAAGATCAGAGTGAAGATAAAGGACATAGAGACCAAAGAAACAATTAAAAATATCAACAAAACCAAAAGCTGGTTTTTTGAAATGATAAACAAGATTGATGAACCAATAGCTAGGCTCACCAAGAAGCAAGGAGAGAGGATCCAAATAAACAAAATCAGAAATGAAAGAAGAGAAATAACAACAGACACCACTGAAATAAAAAGGATTATTAAAAAATACTATGAACAACTGAAGGAAATGAACATATTCCTAAAAAAATACAACCTTTCAAAATTCAATCAAGAAGAATCTAAACATCTCAATAAGCTAATTACTATGGAAGAAAATGAAGCAGTCATCAAAAAGCTTCAAGCAAACAAGCCTGGGGACAAACAGTTCACAGAGGAGTTTTACCAAACATTCAAGGAAGAACTAATGCCTGTCCTCCTCAGACTATTCGAAAAATTTCAAGAGGAAGGAACACTTCCAAGCTTCTTCTATGAAGCTAGCATTACCCTAATACCAAAACCAGATAAAGACAACACAAATGAACACAGATGCAAAATGCTTTACAAAATTCTAGCAAATCAGATCCAGCAGTACATCAAAGAGATCATACATCATGACCAAGTAGGATTTATCCCAGGAATGCAAGTATGGTACAATATCCACAAATCAATAAATGTGATACATCACATAAAAAACTGAGATAAAAATCACATAGTCATATCAATTTATGCAGAAAAAGCATTTGATAAAATCCAACACCCTTTCTTGATAAAAACTCTCAGCAAAGTGGGAATAGAAGAATCACACCTCAACATAATAAAAATCATACACAGCCAACATCATACTCAAGGGGCAAAAACTAAAACCATATCCCCTAAGAACAGGAACAAGACAAGGATGCCCATTCTCACCTCTCCTGTTCGACATAGTACTGGAAGTATTAGCCATTGCAATTAGACAAGAAGAAGAAATCAAAGGCATCCAAATTGGAAAAGAAGAAGTAAAGCTGTCCTTATTTGCAGATGACATGATAGTACGTAAAAAACCCAAAGGACTCCATTCCAAAACTAATTGACTTAATTAATGAATTCGGCAATGGAGCAGTATACAAAATTAATGCTAAGAAGTCTGTGGCATTTCTATACACTAATAGTGAAATTACAGAAAGAGAAACTAAAAAAGCAATCCCATTTACCATCACACCAAAAAAAATTAAGATACCTAGGAATAAACCTAACTAAAGAGGCAAAAGACCTATATGCAGAAAACTACAGGACACTGAAAAAAGAGATAGAGGAAGATGTTAACATATGGAAGAGCATACCATGCTCATGGATTGGGAGAACAACATCATTAAAATGTCCATACTACCCAAAGCAATCTACAGATTCAACGCACTACCCATTAAAATACCAATGACATATTTCACAGACCTACAAAGAATTCTTCATAGATTCATCTGGAACGAAAAAAAGACCATGAATAGCTACAGCAATTCTGAAAAAGAAGAATAAAGTAGGTGGGATATCAATACCAGATTTCTAGCTATACTACAAAGCAACTGTTCTCAAAACAGCCTGGTACTGGCACAAGAACAGACATATAGACCAATGGAATAGAATAGAGAACCCAGATATCTACCCAAACCACTATGCTCAACTAATATTTGACAAAGGAGGCATGAACTTTCAATGGAGCCAAGATAGCCTCTTCAATAAATGGTGTTGGGAAAATTGGACAGATACATGCAAAAAAATAAAACTGGACCACCACTTACACCACATTCAAAAATAAACTCAAAATGGATACAGGACTTAAACATTAGAAGGGAAACCATAAAAATACTAGAGGAATCCACAGGCAGCTCAATCTCAGATATATGCCGAAAGAACTTCTTCACTGATACAGCTCCAAAGGCAATGGAAGTTAAAGAAAAAATAAACAAATGGGACTACATCAAAATAAAAAGCTTTTGCACAGCAAAAGAAACCATCAACAAAACAACAAGAAAGATCACTGTATGGGAGAACATATTTGCAAATGTTATCACTGATAAAGTTTAATCTCCAAAATCTACAGCCAACTTATATAACTTAATAAAATGAAGATGAACAATCCAATAAAAAAAATGGGCAACAGACCTAAATAGAACCTTTTTGAAAGACAACAGAAGGAAGGCCAAGAGACACATGAAAACATGTTCAAAGTCATTAATCATCCAAGAGATGCAAATCAAAACGAGAATGCGATACCATCTTATACTTGTCAGAATGGCAATCATCAACAAATCAACAAACAACAAGTGTTGGCGAGGATGTGGAGAAAAGGGAACCCTTGGGCACTGTTGGTGGGAATTCAGACTGGTGCAGCCACTGTGGAGAACTGTATGGAGTTTCCTCAAAAAACTAAAAATGGATCTCCCATTTGACCCTGTAATCCCACTCTTAGGAATTTATCCTAAGAAATTACAAACACCAATCAGAAAGGATTTATGCACCCCTATGTTCATAGCAGCACAATTTACAATAGCTACAATTTGGAAACAGCCTAGGTGCCCATCAGCAGATGAGTGGATCAGAAAACTAAGGTACATCTACACAATGGAATTCTATGCTGCCATTAAAAAGAAGGAATTCTTACCATTTGCAGTAACCTGGATGGAACTGGAGAGCCTATGCTTAGTGAAATAAGCCAGTCAATGAAGGAGAAGCATCATATGATCTCACTCATTTGTGAATAATAAAGAACATTATAAACTGATGAACAAAAGGATAGATACAGAGACAGTAAAGCTTCAAACAGACTGTGAAATTACAGCAGAAAGATTAAAGTTAGGTGAGGTAGATAAGAGATCAATCAAAGGACTTGTATGCATGCATATAAGCATAACCAATGAACATAGACACTGGGGGGTTGGGGTATGCCTGGGAAGGAGGGGGGGCAAAGGGGAGATATGTATAAAAATTAATAAAAGAAAAAAAAGTAAGAACATACACTGTTCAAGGATTGGTGGAATCAACATCATCAAAATGTTTATACTATGCAAAGTAATCTATAGATTCAATGCACTCCCCCATTAAAATATCAATGGCATATTTTATAGACCTAGAACAAACTCTCCAAAAATTCATCTAGAATTTTAAAAAATGACCCCAAATAGCTGCAGTAATTCTGAGAAAGAAGAACAAAGTAGGTGGGTTCTCAATATCACATATCAAGCTGTATTACAGAGCTACTGTTCTCAAAACTTTCTGATATTGGCACAAGAACAGACATATAGAAAAATGGAATAGAATAGAGAACCCAGAAGTCAATCCTAATCACTATGCTCAATTCATATTTGACAAAGGAGGCATGAACATACAATGGAGTCAAGACAGTCTCTTCAATAAATGCTATTGGCAAAACTGGACAGATACATGCAAAAATATGAAACTAGACCACCAACTTATGCTATACACAAAAATAAACTCAAAATGGTAAAAGGACTTAGATTCAAGACAGGAAACCATAAAAAAAACTAGAAGAATCCACAGGCAGAAATATCGCAGACATATGCCGAGGCAATTTCTTCATGGATACAGCTCCTTTAGCAATGGAAACTAAAGATAAAATTAACAAATGGGACTACATCAAAATAAAAAGCTTTCTACAGCAAAAGAAACTATAACAACACAACAAGAAAGCTCACTGCATGGGAGAACATATTTGCCCGTATTGTCAACAATAAGAGTTTAATCTTCAAATTTATAGGAAACTCATACAACTTAACAAAAGGAAGATAAACAACCCAATCAAAAAATGAGCAATGGACCTAAATAGATATTTTTCAAAAGAAGACATAAGGAAGGCCAAGAGACATGTGAAAACATGCTCAAAGTCACTAATCATCTGAGAGATACAAATCAAAATGACAAGTGGTACCATCTCATACCTTTCATAATCAACAAATCAACAATCGACAAGTGAGGATGTGGAGAAAAGGAACCTTCGTGCATTGCTGGTGGGAATGCAGACTGGTACAGCCACTGTGGAGAACAGTATGGAGTTTTCTCAAAAAACTAAAAATGGAACTCCCATTTGACCCCGTGATCCCACTTCTAGGAATATATACCAAAAAACTAGAAACACCAATCAGAAAGGATATATGCACTCTTACGTTTCAGCACAATTCACCATAGCTAAAATTTGGAAATAGCCTAAGTGCCCATCAGCAGATGACTGGATTAAAAAAAAAAAGTGTGCTATATTTATACAATTGAATACTATACGGTGGTAAAAAAAAGGAAAAAGAAGAAATTCTTACCATTTGCAACAGCATGGATGGAACTGGGGAGGGTTATGCTAAGCAAAATTAGCCAGTCAAAGAAAGATAAATATCACATGATCTCTCTCATTTATGAAATATAATGAACAACATAAACTGATAAACAAAAACAGATCCAGAGACAGAGAAGCATCAATCAGACCGTCAAACCTCAGAGAGAAGGTAGGGGAGGATTGGGGTAAGGGGTGAGATCAACCAAAGGATTTGTATGCATGCATATAAGCCTAACCAATGGATACAGACAATAGAGGGGGAGAGGGCACAAGGGAAGGGGGGTCAATGATAAATATAATCTCTAGTGCAACAACCAAAAGAACTATAAATAAATGCATAGTTATCCCTTTAGAAGGGGGGAATTTAAATGTTAAAAATATCTGATAATTCAAATAGAGACCAAGAAAAGGGAGGAAAAGAATCACAAAACAGATGCATCAAAAAGAAAAAAAAAATTGGTTTTGGAGGGGCACATGCTGGAAAAGGTTAATGAGGAAAAAGGAGGATCTTCGTAATAAAGATTTTTTTAAAAAGTGGAAAAAATTCAAAATGGAACTTACATTTGACCCAGTAATCCCACTTATAGGAATATATCCCAGGAAATCAGAAAGGATATATGCACTCCTATGTTCATAGCAGCACAGTTTATAAAATAGTTAAGATTTGGAAACATCCTAAGTGCCCATCAGCAGATGAGTGGATGGAAAAAACAGTGATACATCTACACAATGGAATGTTATGCTCCTGTAAAAAGAGAAGAACTCTTATCATTTATAACAGCATGGATGGATCTGGAGAGCATTATGGTAAGCATAATAAGCTAGTTGGAGAAAGATAAATATCACATAATCTCACTCATTTGTGGAATATAATGAATAACATAAACTGATGAGCAAAATTGAGTCAGAGAAAAAATATTTTAGAATATAATAGAAATAATCCTGTTATTTGCAGAGTTTTATATTTCTTAGAACTTTTATGATATTATACTCTATTAGTACAGTTTTGGTAATATTATTATATTTAAAATCTTTTTTCTTGAAACATTAATGTTTATTGCATGTAAATGACTAATTATTTTGTATCTATAATCTGGTAATAGATTTATTTTGTATTTGTAAAAATTTTTAAAAATTAAAAAGAGGTTGGTTTATGATTCATTGTAATTTCAATAGCGCTTTTTTTAAAATGATATTATTTTGTGGCATTTCTCTTTTGTCACCTCCAATTAACAGATCTGTGTACTTTTCTTCAGCTTAAATGCAGTGATTCTTATCTTTGGGGGCCCTTTTCAGAATATGATGAAATTTCTTGATCTAGGAAAGAGGAGTCTATATACAGGTCACACCCCATTTTGCTTACAAATTCAAGCAATTCCTAGATCTGATGATGTTTTTCCACTAACATCAGTTTAACATCTCCTGACAAAGCATATTTTGCTCCTACAATGGCTATATTTTAGGCACAGCTATGGCCAAGACAAATTGAAAAGAGGGAAATTATCAGGTGTGATTCTGGCTCTGGAGGAATTACAGTAAGATGGAGATAATACACATTCACTTATTAGAAAAATACTAATTCTCTTTTGCTGAGCATTTTCTAAGTGCTTAACGTAAGTTATTTAATTCTCAAACTAATCCTAAGCATCACTAGCTACATAATTTACAGGCCACTGCAAAATGAAAATGTGAGAGACTGGCTTAAAAATGCAAGAAAGCCCTAGCTGGTTTGGCTCAGTGGATAGAGCACTTTTGCCTGTGGTGTGAAGGATCCAGGGTTTGATTCTGGTCAAGGGCACATGCCTAGGTTTGGGGCTTGATATCCAGTAGCGGGTGTGCAGGAGGCAACTGATCAATGATTGTCTCTCTCCCTCTCCTTTTCTCTATGAAATTAATAAAAATGTATATATTTAAAAAAAAAAAAAAACAAGAAAATCTGTCTTTCTCCAGCAAGGGACTAAATGGAAACATTTGTAATACTCTCAACAATAAAGATTTTTAAAAAGCAGAAAAGCCATGCTTATAATGATACTGAAACATAAAGCTCTTTATTTACTTTGTAGTCTCTAGACCAAACTTGAAGCTTTTCCTTTGGTATTTCTCATTGTCTCCCCTTCTGCACAGAGACAACCAGTGGACATACACAGATGCCACAGGCATCTGGCAACCGTTGTCCTCCCTCTTCCCCCAACCCCTTATACTCCAAGCCACCCTGGCTGGATCCCCTCCATGCTCAGCTCCCATGGGCCAGTAGTGCCAACAAAGTAGACAAGTGGTCCTAACTATTGCAGTTTCTGTGCCAGTGTGTGTGCTCTAAATATCTGCATCACCCCAGTGAGTCACCTGTTGGATGCACAATTGCACTAACACCTAGGGTGTGTATGGCTGCAGCAGGACTCCCTGGGGATGGCAGGAAAGGGGCTCACTGTGACCTGGGGCCACCATGATGGGGAAGCAAGCTCTGAAAACCTAACCTGGAGAGATGAGAGAAGTGGAAGTGGTGCTTGTGTGAGCTGAGGCCTGAGTTCTTCCCATCTCAAACTCCATTGTCTCTTTGGACTTTACTTAAGAAACACAGATTCAAAGCTAAAATTATTTAAATTTTCAGACAGTAGAGATAAAGAACATCAGGGTCTTTGAGTAACTGCCCAAGACTCACAGAGCTACTAAATGTGAAGCCAGGATTCAAAACCATGTCTGCCTGTTCCAAAGCCAAGTCTTAAATATCAAGGTCACAGTGAGATGGTAATGACATTTGATAATCAGGAGGCCATTCATTCTAATAGCTGAAACACAAGTGCTCACATACTAGTACACTGGGAAACAGTGTTAGCCAAGAGAGGATCTCTTTTGGAGCAAGCAGGACCTAGAGGAAATGAAGATGAAAGGGAAGGCATCCCAGAGTAAAATTATTTGGGCTCCTAGAGGGAGAGGAAGGAAGGAACAGGAACCTGCTGCAAGCAGATTGGGAAGTGGACAAAGAGGAGAATAGACTGTTTGTTGTCTGAAGGGCCTTTTGGTGCACAAGCATGAAAAACAAGAAGAGGAACTGAGATTTATTGTAAGAAGCCACTGGAAAATCATGAACTAAAAGGGATTTTATCTGAGGGATCAAAGTCAACCATGGCTCAGGACACAACATCTAGGTGTCAGGGGGACACAATAGAAGTTTAGCCCTCAAGTAAAAACAACAAACAAACAAACAACAACAAAAAAAAAAACAACAGGTGACGTCAGGGCACTGCAGTGAAAGAACCCAGAAATCTGGGTAATGCATTACACCTGGAATCAAAGAAGAAATGTCATATTCTGGGAAGAAAGGATAAAGGGGGCATTTAAAGGATTTTAAAATATTTCTTTTCAAATCACAAAAATTGTAAATCCCCACTGAATATTCACTCAGATTTAAATTCTACACTACTGATACTGACCTAAGTTCTTTCTTTCCTCACTACAATTTCCTCTTAGTGCTAAATAAATCTGAATATTTTTATAGTGATGGCCTGCATTCTCTAACCAAGACTCCCTTAGAAACAATGAATGAGCAAGACAGTGAAGACGCAGACTCAATTATATTGTATGAGACTTACATCTGAGGTACTGAAGTTAGGACTCCAATATATGAATTTGGGAATGGGGGAGGTCATGATTCAGCCATGACAATTGTAATTTTACTTTGTAAGACACAACTCATGGTGAAGTTTAGGAGTCAATTCAGAGAAGTGTGTGCATAGTTCCATGGTGAATTTCAAAATCATGATTGACTTGACTTTGTGTGGTGTCTCACTCAGTATTTGTCCTTGGTATCTAGAGGGGATAAAAGTGAAGATGATACTGTAATCCAGAAAATTTCTTTCTGACATTCTCCCATTGCAAACTGATGCTTTATCCTGATAGATTGGACCATACCTTAAGTGAATCTAAAGTAAAAAAAAAATAGTCAGCACCTACAAACCACTTGTTAATAGCCACTCTATTTTCTTATCTTTGAGAAAAATTTTGAGAACTTCTTTTGAAAATTAATCATGGGGAAGCTAAAAAGCAAAGAGTTACAAGAGTGTATCACATTTAAAAAGTCACATAGTTTGACTACATGCTAATCTTTTATTAAATTAATAGATTTAGTTGCTCACAGTTCACAGGTCCCTTGCCCTTTAAGACAAGAATTATACAACTATCATGGTACATCTTAAGACAATCTATTTTCTCTGTGGGAGACAATATGATTCAAAACAACAATTCTTTTTTTCCCCTTCAACTGTTATGAAGAATACTTTTTCTAGATTGCTAGCCAACATATCACACTTTAATCCTTCTGGAACTTTATTTGTGCCAAATTGAAAACCTTTCAACACAGTTGTTAATAGTAACCTGGGAAGACTGACTTTGAACTGCTGTCACACTCCCCTTTATTGTAACTTCTCCAACCTTGAAGCTAACACTTAGCTTGCACAGTTTTGTTAGGATCCTAGGTGTTAGTAATCAAGCAGTCATAAATAATTACTATGTGTAGCTCTCTAGTTTTCATCAGTCTTTTAGACTTAATACAAAGGCATATTACTATATGTGAAACAATACAAGCTGTGGTAGGTCTGTGTGAGACAAGATTTTACAGCTATGTCATAAAACATATCTAAGTAAAAACACATGGTTTCTTGGTCATTGAGATTTTTCCAACTGAATGGGCCAAACTTCAAAATACAGCAGAATTTAGTTTTTGCTTTGATACCTATAATGAATGACTAAACAATCACCAAAAGACATGAATTTTAACAAAATTTAACCATTTCCTGAAATTTTGCATGCCCACTGAAGCATGTGAGTTAAACCTCTTCTAATTTAGCCCAAAATAAAGGAAATCCAAGCTGGTTTCCTGTCCCAAATAATTTATTGGTGATTATGAAAATGTTTTACCCAAAAAGATAGTGATAAATACCCTGAAAAGGAATCAAATGGAAGAATAAGTCAAAGAATCTCAAATCAGGAAAACATTAACCAAAATTGTTTCCTAAAATTCCTCATTTTAACTCATAGGGAAATCTTTTTTTCTTGGGACATTGAAAAGAATCTGGCATAATGGAATACACACCCAGCACACATAAACAGTATTTATCCTGAAACAGTATTTCAGGTTTCAGACTAATATTCTGAGCTCAATTTTGATTAAAGAGAACATAATGTTCTTAGTAATTATTCATCCCTCCTCAGAGTAGCATTTCTACTGATTTTCTTTTTTTAAAAGCAACTTTGAGCAACAGGCCAAGATGAACTATGCAATAATTTATCCTCAAAACAGAATGTTTGAAATGAGAATTTCACATTCTCTCACAACCCAACTCTTCCCCATCTGACCCTGGAATTATGATCCTGTAATAGCTACAACACAGAGAGGGTGTTATCCATGTAATTTAATTTCGGTCTAGGGTCCTGGTAGTATTTTCTCCACACCTACCCTGCCCATATTCAAACTTTGGCCACATACTTTCATAATAGGGAACTACTGTGAATAAACCAAAGGAAGGAATCATTCTTAGTCCCTTAAACTAAGTGTTTTTAATGCTACTTGGCTTATTCCAAGTTCTTAAGTTACATCCACTCCCAGTATGCTTTCGGGCCGTGGGTGGCCTGGGTGAGTCCCCAGCTCTGTTCCACATACACACTGGCCACCAACAAAAGGCTGCTTTGCTGTGGCTAAGAGAGGTGGGAAGCTGCCACCAGTCACAAGGAACCAAGAGGAGAGATTGTTATTTCAGAGCACTAACCACTTCTTTAAATTGGAGCTGTTTCACCTAAGAAACCAAGTAAAAGAATCTGATACACACACACACACACACACACACACACACACACACACACACACAGTAAAGAAGAAGGAGCAGTGAATCACTCTTTGCATTTTAAACAAATAAACTACATGTGGAAGGAGCACATTATGCTTTTATAAGTGATCAACAATAAATAGAACTGATTTGGAATTCCAGCAGAATATTTTAAGTTTTATATATCTACTAGAGGCATGGTGCACAAAATTTGTGCATGGGGGGAGGGATACCTTGGCCTGGCCTGCACCATCTCATAATTCAGGACCACTTGGGGGATGTCCAACTGATAGTTTAGGCCCAATCTTACAGGCATCCTTGTGGGATCGGACCTAAACTGGCAGCTGGACATGCCTCTCGCAGTCCTGGACTGCTGGCTCCTAACCACTCACCTGCCTGCCTAATCACCCCCAACTGCTCGCCTGAGTGCCTGATTGCCCCTAACCACTCTGTTTGTCTGCATGATTGCACTTAATCACTTGCCTGCCTGCATGATCACCCCTAACCATTCTGTCTACCTGCCTGATCACCCCTAATAACTTGCCTGTCCACCTGATCTCTTCCAACCACTCTGCCTGCCTGCTTGATCTCCCCTAATTGCTCACCTGCCTGCCTGATTGCCCCTAATTGCTTGCCTGCCTGCCTGATCACCCATAACTGCCTCTACTTAGGCCCCCAACACCATGGCTTCATCAGAAAGGTCTTCCAGAAGGACATCCGGAATGATGTCCAGAAGGTCATTTGGCTGTCCAGTCTAATTAGCATATTATGCTTTTACATATTATGCTTTTACCAGTGCATGAAATTTGTGTATGGAGTGTGTGTTTGTGTGTGTGTGTCCCTCAGCCCAGCCTGAACCCTTCCCATCTGGGACCCCTCAAGGGATGTACCGACTGCCCATTTAGGCCTAATCCAAGTGGACCGGGCCTAAATAGGCACTCGGACATCCCTCTCACAATCCAGGACTGCTGGTTCCCAACTGCTCACCTGCCTGCCAGCCTGATTACCCCCTAACCACTTGCCTGCCATGCCTAACTGCTCCCCTGCTGGCCCAATTGCCCCTAACTTACTTTTCCTCTTTTATTCTGGTCACCCATAATTGCCCCTCCTCTGCCAGCCTGGTTGCCCCTAACTGCCTTCCCCTGTAGGCCTGGGTCCTCTCCTGCAGCTGTCCTCCCCTTGAAGTCATGGGTTCCTTCACAACTGTCCTCCTCTGCTGACCCAGTCACCCCTAACTGCCCTCCCCTGCAGTCCTGATAACCCCCAATGCCCTTCCTTACAGGCCTGGTCCCTCCCAAATGCCCTCCCCTGCTGATCTGATCACCCACAACTCCCCTCTCCTGCCGGCCATCTTGTGGTGGCCATCTTGTGTATTGGAGTGATGGTCAATTTGCATATTATTCTTTTATTAGATAGGATTATTATAGATGTGGCCAAAATTCATACCTACAATGAACAAATAAGTTACCAATTACCAAAAACCAGCAGGGGAGGACAGTTCGGGGTGACCAGGCCTGCAGGGAAAAGCAGTTGGGGGGAACCCAGGCCTGCAGGGGAGAATAATTGGGAATGGGGATCAGGCCTGCAGGGGAGGGCAGTTATGGGCAAACAGGCTGGCAAGCAGAATCAGTTAGGGGTAATCAGTTGGAAGCCAGCAGTCCTAAATTGTGAGAGGGGTGTCTGACTTCCCGTTTAGTTGGGCAGTCAGACATCCCTGGAGGGGTCCCAGATTGGAGAGGGTGGAGGTTGGGCTGAAGGATACTCCCACCCATTCATGAATTTCATGCACCAGGCCTCTAGTAGAATAATATTAAAGATGAGAACATAGATGTGTGACAAGATGGAAGTTGCTATAGGCCAGTTATATTTATTCAATGACCTTCTTTCAGTCTCCCTCAAATCCCTAATCCTTTTTCAACCCCAAACTACATCTATATGCCTGTGTGTATGCATATACATGTATATAAATACATGTGTAATCATAACACTTGGGTAATTTATATTAAATAAAGTTCAGCAACACTTAGAGATACATTTAAACAAATTACTCCAAAGTTTCTTAGAATAAATAATTAATAAATTTCACAAGTGGGGAAATTAAACTTCACACTTCTTGTTTACCCAAACCACTCAAAATGGACATAAGGATATAGTTAGTGATTTTCTAACTTTAAATTTCACCTACTTGTAGCTCTGTGCTCTTAAAATTATTATTATTATTATTATTATTATTATTATTATTATTATTATTATAAGAAGAAGAAGAAGAAGAAGAAGAAGAAGAGGAGGAGGAGGAGGAGGAGGAGGAGGAGGAGGAGGAGGAGGAGGGACTATACTCTCTGATATGTAGGTATATTTTCCAATTCCTCTTGAATCCCAGACAAAGCTGGTTCAGTTCAATGTCCCTTCACAATAATAATCACTGGAATCAACAGGAAAGCCTTTTTTGTTCCTAATTACTTAAGACTATATTTAGTAAGAATCTATTATAAGTTAAGGTATCATATAAAATAAATGGTTGGACCCAGATGTACATGACACAATTCCAAGATGGATGTCAAATAATCTGCATTCTATAAGTTTACTTCAACCTTCCTAAAAATATGTCTAGTCAGCCTTCCCTTCAATTATTTTTGAAGGCATGATGCTATTTTCATAGAGAAATCTATCTTGTGAGGTGTGACATTTTTGTTTTCATTATAAAACTGTTAGCTTGTGGCTGTCAAAATGGCTGATGAGGTGGTTTAGCAGTGTTGCTGAACTTCTGGTAATGGTGCCATCAATCTTGAGGTCATTCAGACTGAACAGACTCTAGCAGGTCATCTGCTATGTTGAGAGTAGGCTGATTTATTTTCTAGCTGTCCCTGATTAGATGAGAGGCAGCTCAGTAACAATGTCACCAAGGTGACCCTCCCCAATAAATAACAGTTTGCTCCTCCTGTCACACAGCTCCTGGGTTCCCCATGAGCCCCTTGCATCTTTGCTACATAAAGGCAGGCTCAATCCTGCTTGTGTGTGGAATATCCTTGGGGTGATAACCACAAGAGAGGAAAAGGGGTGGGTGCAGAGGACATGATGTTGGTCATGGGGCCCTGAAGAGGAAAGTTATGTATACTTTCTGTTCTCTTTGAGTCCATGGAATCTTTCATCAATTTTCAATCAACAAGATTCTGTTCTGGAATTCAAGAGACTTAATAATGATGTCAGGTAAAGGCATTATTACAGATGTCAACATGGTCCCTTGTAAATATTCTTTACATTTTTTAAAAGTGCCTTCCTTTGAAGAAGAGGTGCCATGAGGGCCTACCTCCATATGTTTGCTATTCTAATATTTTAAGCTCACTTTTAACAACCCACTAGGAATTTTGGTAGGAAAGTTTTGAGTTGGATACTTTCTACAATAAACTTTATCTGACAACTCGGGCACTCACTTTTATTACCACAGGTCATTTTCCCAAAAATATTTTTTAAATAAATGCCTACAAAGTTATATGAGAGTTAAACATCATTAACAAGTAGGAAGAATCATTAAACCCAAATTTATACTATTAAATTTTATCAGTAATTATTAACTATCACTATAGAATACTATATAACCATCTTTCTTCTTTTAATGTAAATACACTTGCTGAGGAAGGGGAGAATTCAAAGTATTTTTAATTAGTAAGGCAATTTGAAGATTGTCCCCTATAATGTGTTTACTAGAGGCCTGATGCATGAAATTCATGCATGGAAGGTAGAGGGCTCAGCCAAGCCTGCACAATTTCATTGTCCAGGAGCCCTCAGGGGATGTCCAACTACATTTTTAAAAAAATCACCCTGTACTTAATTTCCTTACTAACTACTCCTTTTAAACTCCTCTCACTCTCACATCCTGTTTCTTCTTTTTATTTAATCATTTTTCTGGCCTCATCTCATTTTAGCATCCTTCTCTTTCCTGCTTTCTTTTCCTCCCTCCCTTTGAACCTCCCATTTCTTTTCCTCCTTCCTCCTCTCCCTTCATTCCCTGTGTCTGTCTCCTTTTCACTCCTCCCTCTGCCATTCACCTTTCTCTTGTGAGGGAACCCTGCCTTCTTCTTTCTTTTCCTATTATTACACCTACTCCTCTGCCCCCTGCCATGTTCACTGGTTTCTTTTTTAAACCTTCCTCTTTCCTCTCTGAGACCTGCTTCCAGCCCCGCCTGAGTGCACTTTGATATTAAAGCTTCTGTTTGAGGGGACGTTAACCTCCAGCCCAGAACCCAGCCCTGGCTAGGCCTTCACTGTCCCCTTTTCCCAGCCTACCTGCCGCCGTTGTCTTCCTATTCCCTGCCCAGGATGCCTCAACTTCTGGTCAACAAAGTACACTTAACAAACTACCAATCTAACCCTGGCCAGTGTCTTTGGGGTCCAGCTGAGGGAGATGAAAGCAGTACCCTCCATAGTGTCAGTCTCCACACCAGCTAAGCTGTGTCTCCCTTTGCAGCACAGGACACCTGGCTCAGCATGGCTCAGGCACTGCTGCTGTGGAGCAGGAGCACCTCTGCCTAGAAGGCCTCCAACCCATCCACCACTCCATCCCAACAGCCCACACCAAGGGGTCCACTGCCCTCCTCCCATGTCTGGGCAGGGCTCTCCCCTCCACTCTGTCTGGCCCCACCCCTCACCAGGTGCAGCTGATATGCCCCTGCTTGGGGTCTCTACTCCGTCCCATGTGCAGGCCCACATTTTTTTCTCTTTCCATTCCTGCATATTTTTCTTGTTCCCTTTCTGTATTTCTGTTTCTCCTCTTGACATGTCTGCATGCAGGCCTGCCTTCCCCTCTCTCTCCTTCCTTATCCCCTCCTATTATATCCTATCCTACTTATCCCAGGCCTCACAGCTGCCTAAGCAGGGAGCGGGGACACGGCCTGCTGAAAGGTCATACATAACTGCATCTCAGACAATTTGCATATTCCTCTATTATTAGTATAGACTAGAGGCCTGGTGCATGAAATTTGTGCATGGGGGATCCCCTTAACACAGTCTGCACCCTCTCTAATTCTGGACCACTCAAGGGATGTTCAACTGCCGGTTTAGCCCCAGGATTGGGCCTAAACCGGCAGTTGGACATCCCTCTCACAATCCTGGACCACTGACTCCTAATCACTCACCTGCCTGCCTGCCTGCCTGGTTTCCCCTAACTGCACCCCCAACCAGCCTGATAGCCCCTAACTGCTCCCCCCACCAGCCTATTTACCTCCTACTGCCCTCCTCTGCCAGGCTGGTCACCCCCAACTGCCCCCCTCTGCTGGTCTGGTTGCCCCTACCTGCCCCCCTCCCCCCTGCTGGCCTTATCACCTCTTTCTGCCCTCCTGCCAGCCTGGTTTCCCACCCCCTTGCTGGTCTTGTCACCCCCAACTGTCTCCCCCACTGGCCTGGTCTCCTGTCATGATCCCCCCACCAGCCTGGTCATCCTACACACCCTACTGTTCAATCATTTGGTCACTCCTCACTAAACCCCTGCTGGCTGGCAGTCATATTGTAAGGGTGTGAGGATAAATTTGCGTATTACCTCGTTATTATATAGGATAATTATGGAAAGCTATTTTGCATTAAACTCTTAATGCAAAGAAAAAGGCTGTTAGAGTATCCTTTATCCCAGAGGAAAAAACAACTTATACTTCTGGTTATAATTATGTTTCACTCTGCAATACTTAAAGTGAGATGGACTGGAGGGAGAAGATGGTGACCAAATAGGCAGACCTTTCTTGTAGTACCTCCTTCCAGGACCAGACTGGAAATACAACTAAATTAGGGCACACTCACCTGGAATCACCAACTGAGATCTAGCTGAAGAGGAGACTTATATCAAGGAAGGACAGAAAACACCTCCAGACTTGTAGGAAGGGTGAAGTCATGAGAGTGACTGACCCAACTTTGACAGGCCATAGGCCTTGAGTGAAGAGGCTACGGGAGAGACTTTTCCTTGAGAAGATGGAGGCCTAGAACCCAGGCTGAACTCCAAATCCCTGAACACCAGAGCCAAGACCAGCAGCCCACATAATATCCAGACAGGTCTGGTGTCAAGGAGTCTGGAGATGATCTCAGTTAAAGCCATGTTTTCTTGTTTGTTTGTTTGTTTGTTTGTTTGTTTGTTTGTTTAAAACACCAAGAACAAAGGAATTTTGTTTATAGCTACTACCTGAAGTTTCAGTGGAGGTAGGTCAGAATGGACTGAAGTGCCTGAGGAGGGCTGAGGTAGGAAGCATTGGGGGAGATATAGAAAAGAGATACCTGCATCTGGATGTACTCTTCCAAGCCAAATTGGCCAATTTTCCTGAGAAGCACTGGCCCTTTCCAGAAGTGACAGCTCCAGAAAAGGAAAAACCCTTTCCTTGGTAATAAAGCTCATCCCACTCTCAGGAGTCCTGCCTGCCATACCATGAATCTTGACCTTTGCAGAGGAGACAGCAGCATAGGCTAAGCCTAGGGGTTTGAACAGTCTCAGGAAACATCAGTCACTAGCTGAGGGTGGGGCCAGCTGCACTACTAACCAGGAATCTGGTGCTCCCCCCTCACAGGAGAGCTGATAGAAATTATGGGTTTTCAGCTGATCCCACTGGATTGCATACGAGTAACTCCAGCAAGCCAAGGGCAAGAAAATATTCTAGGACACTTCAGAGGAGAAGCTCTGGGACAGGAAAACACATCCATATCTTTCCCTGATACCTGAACTGCACCTCCCCTTCACAGGAGACCCAGGTCTAGACTGCACACTCCACTTAAAGCCCTTTCAGAAACAAGCTTTTGAGTGATTAAGATTTACAGATGGCTGGCAGGTGAAACCATGCAGAGGTGGAGCCCAGAGAACCAGCCCATCACTGGGCACCATGCTGTTAACAAACTGGTTTTAGAAAGAACTTGGCCCCTCCCAAGTATAACCAGATACTGTGGAGACAGACACAAACTGGATTGCTTGAAGCTCCAAACAGGTTGCTGAGAGCCAAAGGAAGACAGTTTCTGAACATGGTTAGCATGTGAACACCTTCCAGGAAGTCCAAGTTTGGCAGACAAAACAATCAACCTCAGCTATCAGAAGAGCAGAATCCAAAGAGAGCTCCCAAGGGGCACTAAACTCTTTTGAAATGAATGCCACTATACTTTTTTTTAATTTTATTTAGCTTTCTTCTTTATGATTTGTTATTATTTTAATCTCTTCTTTGTCTTTCATAAATCTAATTTTTCCTTTTCCTTTCTTACCTCACATTCTACCTTCTTTCTCCTTCTCTTTGTAATTCCTTTTTTAATTTTTTGTCCTCTATTTTCCTTTTAATAATTAGTTTCTTCCTCTTTTCTTTTATATCTTACTTTCCCCTGTTATTTATTCTTATTTTCTTCCATTTCTGCCTTTCATATTCCTTTTCCTTCCCTTTTTCTCCTCATATTTTACTTTCTTTTCTTCTATCATTGTTCTCTTTACTCCTTCCTAATATTCTCTTCTTTTGTGGTTGCTTTTGTTGTTGTTGGAGAGGTCTTGTGTATGGTTTGTTTTGTTTCTTTTTTTTTGTTTTATTTTGTTCTGTCAGCACCTGCACAGCACATCTCACACTTGAATGGTCAGGGTTGAGCCTCACAGTCAGCTGGCCTGAAAGAAGATTCCTCCCATTAATGAGACAACAACTTTCAAGACCCAATAACATCAGGAGAGGCCAAACAACTCACACAAGGGTCACTCCTATAGCACCCATCTCAGGAATTTTAAAATACTATAGCACTGAGTCCCACAAAACACTTACTATACAAGGCTACACTACAAAGACTGGGAGTCAGACAATTTGCTCTCATATATAGAAATAAATTCAAAGGGACAGCAAAAATAGGTAGACAAACAAACAATCTCCAAATGAAAGAAAAGGAGGAAACACCAGAAAGAGAGCTAAACAAAATGGAAACAAATTATCATATAATAGAGGCCCAGTGCACCGATGGGGTCCATCCATCCTGAAGTGCGGGGATCGGTCTGAAATTGGCCTGGTGCAGATTCCTCCAGGGTGTGTCCGGCCTGTCTTGCCCAGTCAAGATTGGGACCATCTCGTCCAGTCCTGATCAGGGCCAATAGGAGCAATGAAGGGCTCCAGAGTATGTCCAGCCCATCTTTCCCAGTCTCAGCCAGACCTCAGAAGCAAGATAACCTACTGGTCAGAGTTTCTGCCCCTGTTTGTCAGTGTGTGTCATAGCATCTGGTCAAATGGTTGAATAAACGGTCAATGACATAGCATATTAGGCTTTTATTATATGAGATAGAGTTCAAAGTAATGGTTATAAGGATGCTCAAGGAACTTAGTGAGAATATCAAAAAACTTAGTGGGTACTATAATAGCATGAAACAAAAATAGAAATTATAAATAACAATCAGTTGGAAATGAAGTATAGCATATCTGACATCAATATTACAATGGAGGGTTAGGAAGACGGTGGCTGACAGGATGCAATAAGGCTGAGAATGTGAGTGAATGAGGGAGTGAAATGGAAGTGTGTGGACATATGGGACATGTGTGTGGGTGAGGGACAGTTACATTCTACAGAACTATTGGGGGCTAGTGGACGAAGCTCCCCTAGCCAGGCAGACTCTACTACTGCTAAAATCTATCCTTGGATAGATGGCTCTGCCACAGAGACAGCACCATCTCGAAAAGGAGATTGGCTGTAACTGGGAGCCAAGCCTCACCTCCACCCAGGGAGACCTCGGATACCATCTGGGACCCTTAGTCACACTGGCCAGGAACCTGCTACCTGGGCCATGAACCCACAAATGATGAGACTCCAACCTCCGCAGCTGCGGGCTCCTAAAATGTTTGTCCAGGGGAAGACAAAATGGCAGCCAAATAGGCGGACATATCCTGTGCCTTCTCACAGAGCAGATAGAAGGAACAGCTGAATCAAACAATATCCACCTAGAATTGGCAAATTAAATACAGCTGGTGAGACAATCTGTGGCGGGAAAGGACAGAGGATGCCTGGAGAATGATAGGATTCAGGATCTGAGCTGGAGAGAGAGACATGCACAACCGGACTAGTGAGTCAGAAGCAAACTGTGCTACACTAAGTCTGTGTACCTTGTAGGCATGTGTAACACTCGAATGTGGAAGGGGATCCACGGACTGCTGGCAGCCAGGGAATCTATATCCTAGTCCAAAGCTGTGGGAGGCTGTGCCTAGAAAGGCAGCCTGAATAGCTGCACCAGCCACACAGTGTCAGGAAGAGAGAGGCGTGATATGGTGCAGTTGCTCTGTCTTTATATTTTCCTTGTTTTACTCTCTAAACCCAGTACATAGGATCTCTCAATTACAAACACTCACTGAGACTGCTATGTAGGGAAAGGCAGATTGATTTTGCATGCCTGAAACTAAGGCAGTGGAGCCTGACACAGATGAGTGGTGAATTTCTGGGAACTTCATCATGGTTTGACTACCTAAAAGGAAACTGAGATGTAACAGCCAAAACAGTAGAGAGGAGTCTTAAATCAGCCTGCATAGGACATTAAAACTCAGCTGAAGCTAATGACATGTCACTACTTCATTTTATTATTTTTATCTTTTATTTAAGAAATGAAATTTTTTCATTATTATTATTATTATTATTATTATTATTATTATTATTATTGGCCCGTTGCATGAAATTCATGCATGGGGGGATGTCCCTCATCCCAGCCTGCACCCTCTCTCTCCAGTCTGGGACTGCTGGCTCCCAACTGCCTGCCTTCCTGATTGCCCCTGACCCTGACCGCTTCTGCATGCCAGCTTGATCACCCCTTAACCACTCCCCTGACAGTTTGATTGATGCCTAACTGCTCCCTTGCCAGCCTGATTACCCCTAACTACCCTCCCCTGCTGGTCTGGTCACAACTAATTGTCCTCCCCTAAAGGGCCTGGTCACACCTAACTGCCCTCCCCTGCAGGCCTGGTCCCCCCACTGCTCTCTCCTGCAGGCCTGGGTCCCCCTCAACTATCCTTCCCTGCAGGCCCAGTCTCCCCCAACTTCCCTCCTCTGCCAGCCTGGTCACCCTTAACCACCCTTCGTTGCAGGCTTGATTGCCCCCAACTGTCTTCTCTTGCAGGCTGGTCCTTCCGAACTTCCCTACCCTGCTGGCCATCTTGTGGTGGCCATATTGTGTCCACATGGGGGCAGCCATCATGTGTGTTGAAATGATTGTTAATTTGCATATTACTCTTTTATTAGATAGTATAGAGGCCTTGTGTACAGGTGGGGCCGGCTGGTTTGCTCTGAAGAGTGTCCTGGATAAGGATGGGGGTTCCCTTGGGGAATGGAGCAGCCTGTCTGAGGAGCCTGTGGTGGTTTTCAGGCCGGCCACACACCCCTGGTAACTCAAGTGGAGGCCCTAGTATCTGGGATTTGTTTATCTTCTATAATTGAAACTTTGTAGCCTTGAGTGGATGCCAGGGCAGGCCATGGTGGGCAGAAAGCTTGGCTTTCTCCATCGCCAGCAGTAACCCAAGCCACCTGCTCTCTCCTGCTCTGTGGCCACCACCATATTTGTTGGGTTAATTTGCATACTTGCTCCTGCTTGGATGGTGGGCATGACTTCTGGGCATAGTGGAGGTATGGTCAATTTGCATGTTTCTCTTTTATTATACAGGATTATTATTATTATTATTATTATTATTATTATTATTATTAACCTTTTATTTCTTTTGGATAAGTGTTCTACATTATATTTTTATTTTTATCATTATTTTACTTTATCTCATTTTTTCCTTTTCGCCAACCTTTTCTTCTTTATCTCTCCCTTTTTCATTTTGTTTTTCTTCTCATGTTGCTGCTTTAGGTTTTCTCTCTCCTTTCATTTAACTGCTTTTTAAAAATTAATCTTCTTTACATATTTCTTGATACCTTACTATTATAGTAGTCTCTGATGGCTTACTCATATATCTAATCTCTTCTCCCCTGCTCCAAGTCCACACACCCTACTCGTTTCTCTTTCTTTGCTAGCCAAGTTGTTGTTTGATTGATGGTTTTATTTTTATTTTATGATTTTGTTTTTCCTCTCCTCCCTTACTCTCTTCTTCTAATAGCTTAATTAGTTTCACTCACCAAACACAGCATTATCCTTTTTCAAAAATAGATGAATATACAGATAGATTAAAGAAATGGAAAATGTTTTTCATACACACACACACACACACACACACACACACACACAACACACACTAGTGGCCTGGTGCAAGAAATTCATGCATGGGGATGTCCCCTCAGCCCAGCCTGCACCCTCTCACATTCCTAGACCACTGGCTCCTAAGTGCTCACCTGCCTGCCTGACTGGTCAACCCTTACTGCACCCCCTGCTGTTATGGTCATCCCCAATTGCCATCTGTGCCAGTGTGCTCATCCCCAACTGCTCCCCTGCTGGTCTACATGCCCCCAATTTCCCTCCCCACTGGCCTGCTCTCCCCCAACTGACCCCTGTTGGCCTGTTCACTCCTAACTGTCCCCCCACGATCCTGACCACCTCTAATTGACCCCCACTGATGTCCTGCTCACTCCCAACTGGCCCCCCAGCTGGTCTGCTTACTCCCAATGGGCCCTGACCCCCCCCACCAGCCTGATCACTCACAACTGCCATCCCATCCTGGCCTGATCACCCACAACTGCTCTCCCCTCTTGGTTTCTAATGGCCTCTACCTCAGCCATTAGGGTGGGGGTTTCCTTGGGGTGTGGGGCAGCTTGGGTGAGGGCTGTTTTCAAGCTGGCCACACCCCCTTCAGGATGGAGGTCCCCACTGGGTTGCTTGGCCAGTCTGGGTGAGAGATTGATGGCTGTTTGCAGGCTGGCCAAGCCCCACAGCAGGGACCCTCATGCCATGGGAGTGGGGCCAGCCTAGATGAGGAGCTGAGGGCTGTTTTCAGGCTGGCCATGCCCCCCTCCCCCCCGGTGATCCAGAATCCTAGCCTCTCTTTTTTTGCTTTTTTTTTCAGCACCTACTTGAGCAGAGGCCAGCTGGAAGCAGGTATCTGGGATTTATTTATCTTCTTTGATTAAAACTTTGTAGCCTTGGGCAGAGGCCAGGGTCAGCCAGGGTGGGTGGAAAGCTTGGCTTCCTCCATTGCCAGGGGCAACCCAACCATCTTGCTGGCTCCAGCTCTGTGTCAACAACCATCTTGGTTGGGTTAATTTGCATACTCGCTCCTGATTGGCTAATGGGCATGGCTGGTGGGTGCAGCATAGGTACTGTCAATTTCCATGTTTCTCTTTCATGAGATAGGATATATATCCTCTTTCTACCTCCTCTATAATGAATTGTGGCCATTCTCCCATTCAATTATTTTACCTTACTTTCAAGAAATAAGCTCTGCATCATCAGATTCAGTCCTCCCACTCCCTTTTTTTTTTCTGGTGTTTATTGTTTGCAGTTTTTGGTTTATTGCTTGGTTTCGTGGAGTTTTTGATCCATATATGTAGATATTTCCCTCTTCTTTTTCTCTCTCTTACCTTATTTCCTTTTTTCAATATCATTTTTGTACTTTTCTCTCCCCTAATTTTCTATTCTCTGGAGCTCACCATTATTTGAGGTAATCAGTGTCATGAATACATTCATGTTTTGTTCCCTCTGTGTAGTGTCTTCTTGAGTTGCATTTTGTGCCTCTTGCTCAACATGGTAAAGAGTGAGCCATGTAACCAGACACCTGGAGAGGAGCAAAAATGAGGAGACAAAGAAACAGCTCCCATACAAAAGAAAAGGAGAAATCACCAGAAAAGGAGGTAAATGAAATTGAAGCAAGAAATTTGGCAAAGAATTCAGAGCAATGGTGATGAAAGGGATAAAAGACAAATTCAACTACAAGTGTAAGAATCAAGAGGAAATTAATAAGAACCAAGAAGAAATGAAGAATGGCATAGCTGCAATACAGAACACAATAGAAAGCAACAACAGTAGACTAGAAGAAGCTGAGGACTGTATCATAGAGCTAGGAGACAAGGTAGGAAAAAGCACCCAAGCAGAGCAGCAACTGAAAAAAAAAAACTTAAGAAGCAGTAGGAGAGCCTAAGAAAGCTTTGGGACAACATGAAACAAAACAACATCTACATAAATAGTGTTTCAGAAGAAAAGGAAACAGCAAGGAATAGAAAACTTGTTTGAAGAAATAATGGCAAAAATCTTTCTGGATATTATGAAGAAATAACTCACACAAGTCCAAAAAGCTCAAAGAGTCCCAAATAAGTTGAACCCAAAAAGACTGACACCAAGATACATCATAATTAAACTGGCAAACACCAGCAATAAAGTAAGAATCTGAATGGCTGCCAGAGACAGAAAGTTTCCTACAAGGGATCTCCTATTAGAATAAAAATTGATTTATTCTATTTCAACAGAAACACAGCAGGTCAGAAGGGATTGGAATGAAATATATAAAGTAATGAAAAGCAAAGGACTTAATCCAAGAATTCTTTACCCAGCCAGGCTATCATTCAAAATTGAAGATGGAATCAGGAGTTTCACAGACAAAAAAGAGCAAGGAGAGTTTATTACTACCAAACAAGCAATTCAAGAAATGCTAAAGGGACAGCTATAAAAAGAATAAATAGAAAGGCAATAAGAAAAACACACAGTAAGAACAAAAATGACAACAAACAAGTACTTATCAATAATAATATTAAATGTAAATGGATGAAATGCACCAATAAAAGACACAGGGTAGCCGAATGGATAAGAAAACATGACCTATATATTTTCTGTCTGCAAGAGACCCACCTCAGAACAAAGTATTCACACAGACTGAGAGGGAAGAGATAGAAAAACATTTTACAGGCACATGGAAACAAGAAAAAAGCTGGGGTTGTAATACATATTTGATAAAATAGAACTCAAAGTAAAGATCATAACAAGAGATAATGAAGGTCACTACATAATACTAAAAGGAGTAATTCAACTAGAAGATATAACTCTGGTAAACATATATGCACCCAATAAGGAACACTCAAATACATAAAACAACTTCTGGAAGATAACAAAGGAGACATTGATGGCAATACAATCATAATAGGGGACTTTAATACACCACTGACATCACTGGATAAATCCTCTAGACAAAAAAATCAGAAAAGAAATAGCAATTCTAAACAACTCACTAGATTAGATGGACTTAATTGATATCTTCAGAATATTTCAACCCAAAGCCAGGGAATATACGGTCTTCTCAAGTGCACATGGGACATTTTCAAAAATAGCTCACATATTGGGTTACAAGCAAAGTATCCTCAAATTCAAAAAGATTGAAATCATATCAAACATTTTCTCAGACCACAATGGCATAATATTAGAAATAAACTACAATAAAAACATTCCAAAAAATTCAAACACTTGGAAGTTGAATAGCATGTTATTAAACAATGATTGGGTTATCAATGAACTCAAAGAAGAAATTTAAAATGTCCTGGAGACTAATGACAATAAAAACACAATGCAAATGCTATGGGACACAAACATAGCAGTGCTGAGAGGGAACTTTGTATCTCTACAGGCCTACCGCAAAAAACAGGAAAAATGGTTATGAATCACCTAACTCAACAACTCAAATAATTAGAAAAAGAGCAGCAAGAAAAGCCCACTGTGAGAAGAAAGAAGGAAATAATGACAATCAAAGCAGAAATGAATGACATAGAGACCAAAAATAAAATAAAATAAAATAAAATAAAATAAAATAAAATAAAATAAAATAAAATACTAAAGACCAACAAAACTAAGAGCTAGTTCTTCGAAAGAATAAACAAGATTGATGAACCTCTAGCCAGGCTATCCAAGAAGCAAAGAGAGAGGACCCAAATAAACAAAATCTGAAATGAAAGAGGCGAAATCTACAGACCTCACAGAAATACAAAGGATTGCTAAAAAATATTATGAACAACTCTATTATAACAAATTACACAACCTAGAAAAAATGGAAACATTCCTAGAAAAACACAACCTTCCAAAACTTACTCAGGAAGATTCTAAAAATCTTAATACACTGATAACTATGGAAGAAATTGAAGCAGTCAACAAAAAGCTTCCAGCAAACAAAAGCCCACAGCCAGACAGCTTCACAGGGGAATTTTACCAAACATTCATGAAAGAACTAAATCCCATCCTCCTCAAACTATTCCGGAAAATTCAAGAGAAAAGAACACTTCCAAACTCCTTCTATGAAGCCAGCATCACCCTAATACCAAAACCAGATAAAGATAACACAATGAAAGAGAATTACAGACCCAATATTCCTCATCAACATAGATGCCAAAATCCTCAACAAAATTCTAGCAAATCAAATCCAGCAGCACATCAAAAAGATCATACACCATGACCGAGCAAGATTTATCCCAGGGATTCAAGGATAGAACAATATTCACAAATCAATAAAACGTGTTACATCACATAAACAAATTGAGAGATAAAAATCATATCAATTATCAATTAATGTAGTCATATCAGTTGATGCAGAAAAAGCATTTGACAAAATCAAACATGCTTTCTTGATAAAAACTCTCAGCAAGGTGGGAATAGAATGATCATACCTCAACATAATAAAAGCCATATATGACAAACCCACAGCCAACATCATACTCAATGGGCAAAAACTAAAACCATTTCCCCTAAAAACAGGAATAAGACAGGGATGCCCACTCTTACCACTCCTATTCAACATAGATCTGGAAGTACTAGCCATTGCTATCAGACAAGAAAAAAGAAATAAATGGCATCCAAATAAGAAAAGAAGAAGTAAAGCTGTCCTTATTTGCAGATGACATGATAGTGTACAAAGAAAATCCTAAAGAATCCATCAAAAAATTGTTAGATGTAATAAATGAATTCAGTAATGTAGCAGGATACAAAATTAACATCAAGAAATCCATGGCATTTCTACATACCAATAATGAACCTACAGAAAGAGAGAATAAAAAATAAATCCTATTTACCATCACACCAAAAAAATTTAGATATCTAGGAATAAACTTAACTAACGACATTAAAGAGCTATACACAGAAAACTGCACAACACTGAAAAAAGAGATAGAGGAAGACAAACAGATGGAAGAACATACCATGTTCATGGATTGGTAGAATCAATATCACCAAAATGTCCATTCTACCCAAAGCAATCTATAAATTCAATGCAATCCCCATTAAAATACCAAAATGAAGTTTCCAAAAATTCATCTGGAATAAAAAAAGACCCCAAATAGCTGCAGAAATCCTGAGAAAGAAGCACAAAGTAGGTGAGATCTTAATACCAGATTTCAAGCTGTATTACAAAGCCACTGTTCTCAAAACTTCCTGGTACTGGCACAAGAACAGACACATAGATCAATGGAATAAGATAGAGAACCTAGAAATTGACCCAAACCACTATGCCAAATTAATATTTGACAAAGGAGGCATGAACATACAATGGAGTCAAGACAGTTTCTTCAATAAACCGGGAAAATTGGACAGATACATGCAAAAAAAAAAAAATGAAACTAAACCACCAACTTACACCATACAAAAATAAACTCAAAATGGATAAAAGACGTAAACATAAGATGAGAAATCATAAAAATATTAGAGGAATCCACAGGCAGCAAAATCTCTGACATATGTCAAAGGAACTTCTTCACTGATACAGCTCCTAGGGCAATGGAAAATAAAGAAAAAATAAACAAATGAGACTACTTCAAAATAAAAAGCTTTTGCATAGCAAAGGAAACTACCAACAAAACAAGATATCCTACTGCATGGAAGAACATATTTGCCAATGATGTCACGATAAGGTTTTAATCTCCAACATTTAAAAGAACTCATACAACTTCACAAAAATAAGATAAACAACCCAATCAAAAATTGGGCATAAAAAATTAGAAAATTGGATCCAGCAATTTTATACATAACAGATCATACACCATGACCAAATGTGGATTTATTCTAAGATTGGTAGGCTAATAGAATATTTTCAAATCAATAAATGTGTGAATAACACACAAATTAAAAGACAAAAATCACATGATCACATCAATGGATGCAGAAAAAGCATTCAACAAAATCCAACACCCATTTTTTGATAAAAACTTTCAGCAAAGTGGGATAGAAGGATCACACTTCAATATAATATAGGCCTTAGATGATACACCTCCAGTGAACATCATACTCATGGCAGAAACTAAAAGCATTCCCCCTAAGAGCAAGAACATGATTGAGATGTATACTTTCATCACTCTTGTTCAACATAATATCGGAAGTCTTAGCCACAGTGATCATACAAGAAGAAAAATAAAAGACATACAAATTGGAAAGGAGGATGTAAAGTTTTTATTATTTTCAGATGGTATAATATTGTACATAAAAAACCCTAAGGACTTCACAAAAAAAAAAACCATTAGGTTTAATAAATGAATTTGGCAATGTATTAGGATACAAAATTAATACCCAGAAATCAATATCATTTTTCTACATGAATAATGATCTCTCAGAAAGAGAAACTAAAAATAAAATCCCATTTACCAGAGCAACAACAACAAAAATTAAGAAAAAAAGGATCTTTCGTGCACTGCTGATGAGAATGCAGACTGGTGCAGCCACTGTTGAGAACAGTATGGAATTCCCTTAAAATGTTAAAAATGGAACTTCCATTTGACCCAGTGATTCTACTAGACACTAACTTACACCAAACACAAGAATAAACTCAAAATGGATAAAAAACTTAAATATATATCATAAAAATATAAAAATCTTAGAAGAAATCATAGTCAGCAAAATATCAGACATCTCTCATATCAATATGTTTACCAATATATCTCCTAGGGAAAAGGAAACTAAGAAGAAAAGAAACAAATGGAACTATTTCAAAATAAGAAGCTTTGGCACAGCAAAAGAAACCATCAGCAAAATAACAAGAACCCACTTCATGGGAGAACATATTTTCCAATGATACATCAGATAAGAAGTTAATTTCCAAAATATGTGAAGTACTCATACAACTCAATACTAAGAAGACAAATAATCCAATTAAGAAATGGGCAAAAGACCTGAATAGACACTTCTCCAAAGAGGATTTACAAATGGCCAAGAAACATATGAAAAAATGCTTAAAGTCACTAATCCTCAGGGTTGCAAATTAAAACAACAATGAGGTACCACCTCACACGTGCCAGAATGGCTATCATCAATAAATCAACAAACAAGTGCTGGTGTAGATGTGGAGAAAAAGGAACTCTTGCACACTCTGGTTGTGAATGCAAACTGATACAACCACTAAGGAAAAGTGTGGAGTTTGCTCAAAAAATTAAAAATGTAACTGTTATTTGACCCAATAATCTCATTTCTAGGAATATATCCTAAGAAATCAGAAATAATATATGCACTCCTATATTCATAGAAGCACTATTTACAATAGCTAAAATCTGAAAACAGCCCAAGTGCCTATCAGTAGATGAGTGGATTAAAATGGTGGTACATTTACAAAATGGAATACTATGCAGTTGTACACAAATAAGGATCTCTTTCTTTTTGAGACAGCATGAATTGACCTAGAATATTATGCTAAGGGAAATAAACCAGTCATAGAAAGACAAATATTACTTGATATCACTTATATGTGAAATCTAAGGAACAAAATAGACCCAGAATCATTGAAGCATGCAACAGACTGATGTATTTCAGAGGGAAAGGGTTGGCGCAGGAAGAGATTAAGTGCAGTACTTACATGCATATATGTATAACCTATGGATACAGAAAATAGTGCAGTGAAGGGGCAGAAACACTGCATCCACACTTTTATATTTTTCTCCATGATGCTTTAAGCTTTTTCTACAAGTTTTCATGTACATGTTTTCATTTTATCATCATGCTAGGTTTGTGAGCTAGTATTTATTACCTCTATATTCTTTAATGGCCAGGACCTGAATACGGGGAAGGATCATGTATAACCTTGGAATATTCCCACTAACTAGTGTTCTTGCTCCCAGATGACACTCTGCCTCATGAAGCCCATCTTACAGAAGACCAGGTAATGACAAAATGGGTTAAGATCGGCCATCAGTTTGTAGTCTTAGCTGGGGGATTTTCTGAATTGCTTGACAAAATATTTTTATACCAACCCACTAGTGCCAGAAATCCCAATAGAAGTAAACTATCCCTGGAGGTAACATTGAACTTTTTCTAAAATATTGATAAAAATTGTACATAGTTCAAAAAGTAGGGCCACATTATCTGTGATACTTCAAAGTACATGATTTCACCAACTTTTGCCTTTCAAAGAACAGGAACTGGGTAGAAAGAGAGCTCTGAGACTGAGAAAGAGATCCATGGAAGAGAGAAATAACAGAGATAGTGGCAAAAGCCTTGTAGGCTTCCCGTCTCCTACATCTCTCATCTTCCACAGATGCACAGTTCATCACACCGGACATAGCACTCAGGACTGACCCCGCTGACTCTGTTGAAGTTAATTTACATTTTTATTAATAAAAGCACAGTTTCTGCCCCTTCTGCTTGTTTGATCAACTTATACAATTCTTGCCTCCTTTTAAATTTTATTTTATTGTTGAGAGTATTAAAGGTGTCCCCCATCCACCCATCTCCTATCCTACCCCAAGCCCTCACCACACTATTGCCATGTCCGTGGGCTATGCATATAAGTCTTTAGTTATAAGTCTTTAGTTAATATATCTCTACCCTACTTCCTGCCCTTCATCTGAGACCTGTCAGTCTGTTTCATGCTTCCATGTCTGTGGTCCTATCTTGTTCATAAATTTATTGGTTCCTTAAATTCCACACATTGATGAATTGATGTGATATTTGTCTTTCTCTGACTGGCTTATTTCCCCTAGCATAATATTCTTTAGGTCCATTCATGCTGTATCAAAGTGTAAGAGATCCTTCTTTGTTTATAGCTGCATAGTATTCCATTGTGTAAATGCATCACAGCTATTTTTATGAACACATCTACTGATGGGCACTTTCAGTTCTTAGCTATTGTAAATAGTGCTTCTATGAACATAAGGGTGCATATACTTTTTCTTATTGGTGTTTTGAGATTCTTAGGATGTATTCCTAGATGTGAGATCACTGGGTCAAATGGCAGTTCCATATTGTTTTCCATGGTGACTGTACCAGTCTGCATTTCCACAGTAGTGTACTAGGGTTCCCTTTTCTCCACATCCTCACCAGCAGTTGTCATTTGTTTATTTGCTGATGGTAACCATTCTGAAAGGTGTGAGGTGACATCTCATTGTAATTTTAACTTGCATTTCATACTTGCCTCTTGATTGAGGCTGATCTTTTTAGGATACCATCAAGGGAGGAATGAATTTTCAAATATTTTATTTTAAAAAGGTGCTAAATATTCAATTTGAGTATAAGAATTTAATGCTTCAGTTTATTTAGAAAACAAAGGACAGATTGGAAAAGTGGATGAAATATTTGGACAACTTAGAGATTTTTATTTTTCAGTTAAATTATCAGAAAACATGAAGGCATCTTCCTTTAAAAAGCTACAAAAGTTTTATATAGACCCATATAAGCTGCTGCCACTGCCGAAGTTTTTACCTAGACCTCCAGGTGAAAAGGGACCTCCAAGAGGTGATGGCAGAGGTGGTCGAGGAGGAGGAAGAAGAGGAGGTGGAGGTGGCAGAGGTTGTAGAGGCGGTGGTTTTAGAGGTGGAAGAGGAGGAGGTAGAGGTGGAGGCTTCAGAGGAGGAAGAGGAGGGGGTGGTGGTTTCAGAGGGAGAGGACATTAAGTGTAACAGTTGACAGAGGAATGTCACCAATTGATTTCTGCTTTAACCTGCGTGGTCTACTTCTGTGAGTCAGCAATTTGTTCTTGAGCAAGTCTTGACGAACCGGTTACTACATGACAGTAGTACTCAGATGTCAATGTCACACAAACAGAGTTCAACAGAATAGGCACCTATGGAACTTGGACAAGTGTTTTATTGTTTTAAATAATGCTCGAATTGTGATCGCTTAATAAATGGACAGTTTTCACGTGAAACATATTTGAATTTTTACAATAAAATGTTTTATTTCTTTAAGTTAAAAAAAATAAGAATTTAAATTTCAGTGATGCCAATGGCTTTGTACTGAGGGACGACACCTGAGGCAGAAGCACAGGACCTTTCCATAAGGAACCTGTGAACACACTAGGAGGCTTTAGGTAATGCCTACAATATCTGATTACCACTTGAGATTTTGTGAAAAGAGCAAAGTGAGGATAGAAATTTCTGGATAGGTGAGGAATCAGTTCAATAGACACAAGAAGAATCATAGCTACGTGTATGAATTCTCTTCTGTTATTTTAGTATAGATTCATGGAGAAGTAAGTCCCAATGACAGACCAGTTATTAATGGATTCAGTACATTCCAAACTAGATAAGAAAAAGGTTTTCTATGAGAAATGAATAAAGTATGTATTAGTTTCTTTTATCTTTTAAATAAAGAGATTTTTTTAAAATTACTTTTATATTCCAAAGCTGAGCATATTTGCTAAAAAAAAAAAAGTAAACCAAAAGAAAGCATTGATAAGTTATTAGTTTATAGGCATTTATCATTTATATTCATGATATACATTTTACCTCAAAAATAGATAATAATTTATTTTTTATGATAAACTTCTTTACCATGATAAACAATTAATAATTGCCATTTACAAATATACCATGATTTACTATTTTTTAATTCTTGATATGAGAATTTAGGTTATTAACAAATTGTTTATGTAGGTCAGTGGTCGGCAAACTTATTAGTCAACAAAGCAGCAAACCATGGCTCACAAGCCGGATTACTAAAATATTGCCACATCTAAAAGTATGCATTATCCAATGCTCTGAAACTGTCAGCAACATGTTTGTGCAGCAGCCAGCCACAGAATTAGTAGTGATTAATAATTAATAAATGTTAAGATAACTGCCCTTTTGCTTTGTTGGTGGTTTCTGTTGCTGTGCAGAAGCTTTGTGTTTTTTGTTTGTTTGTTTGTTTGTAATTCTCACCAGAGGATATTTTTTTCCCCATTGCTTTTTAGAGAGAATGGGAGGAAGGGAAAGGAGAGAATGACAAGAAGAGAGAAACATTAATATGAGAGTCACACCGATTGGTTGCCTCCCTTAGGCATCTTGATCAGAGCCAGAGATCTCACACTGGGGAAGGAACCTGCAACCTGAGCGTGTTTCCCTGGCTGGGAATCAAAACATGACCTCCTGGTTCATTGGTCGATGCTCAACCACTGAGCCATGCCAGCCAGGCTAAGCTTCAAACTTCTATAATTTTTTAATAGTTAATCAATTGCCTCAACATAATTTATTAAATATTGTATTCTTTCCCCATTGATTTTACTAATCTTTATGTTAAATCCCTCTATACAGTTTTAGTACATTTGTTCATTCACATGAACTTTGACATTCACCAGTAATTCTACATTACTTGGGCATTTTGAATGGAATTTTCTTAAGTGTATAAATTATTTTGGGGAAGAGTTACAGTATGTTTTTATGTTCAAGTTTTATATTTTTAGTGTGATATTTTGTACTTTTTAAATTTGGTCATAAGCTTTTGTTAAATTTATCGGCCATTGCTAGAGCAAACTTGATTTAGTCCCCATAGTTTATAACTATTTATGCTTAATTAAGTTATTATATATTATATTACTTAATTTGTAACTAGGACTACTCTGAGCTTTTTTGTTGTTGTTGAGTTGATTAATATTCCTGATTCAGTTCAAACAGATTATTGAATCATCTAAAAATAATTACCACTTTGCCCTTAACCTTTCTTTTTAGTTTTATTAGCTACTAGTGGCCTGTGCACAAATCCGTGCACATTGAAAGGAAACTAATTAGAAGAAATATTTTAATATCACTATTTGCCCTTTCTCTATAATAGAAATGTCAACCAAATTCACAATCAACAATGACAGATGGAAACGCATGCAATTGGCACTAGCAAGAGCTTTATATGTATCACATATGTGCTAATCAACTTAGTCCTTTATAGATATAGAACAAACTTGCTTAATTAGACCTGTTTTCTGATTTAACTAAACTTTTTCCAGCCCAGTGAAGCATCCCATCTTCTCTTTCAGGTAATTGTCAGCAACACAGCAGTAAATATCAACATGAAGCAGATTATTATTGTAGATCACGCCAAGAGAACAAAGGGTGAAATATTTAATCAAATACTGTAGCTGTGTTTGATTATATTCTGCACAGTGAGAAAACTTGAAGTCATTTTCAAGTCCACTATTTCTTGCTTCTTTTTAGTTGGTTCAAGTTTCTAAGCTTTCTAAATCTTCATTTTCTGGCTAATGAAAAGAAAATAGGATTCTAGTGAGTCTCCTATCTATCTACTGCAGGACTTCTGTGAGGATCATATGATATGAGGTACAGGAAAATACTTCACAGACATTTGGTTACAGTGTAAAGTGTTTTCACCTGGCTAAAGTGTTCCTGGGCTAAAGAAACTGCGAGGAGCCTAGTTGTTGCTAAGGAGAGGAAGCTGGGCACTGATATGTGACATCATTACCTTGAAGAAGGAAAGGACACTTAGCATATTTGCCTTCTATATATATAGATAATAGTAAGGAACCCATTTTAAATTCCAGTCTCTAATGTTTCATCATTTAACCTAAGTTTGACATTTTAAGTAGTCCTTTTACTCTTGTAATTTTATGTTTTTTATATTATAGTTGACATTCAATATTGTATTAGTTACAGGTATATGGCATAAAGATAAGCCACTTATGCAACTTATGAAGTGATCCCCTCCAATATGTCTAATACACAACTGACACCATATAAAGTTATTACTATATTATTGGCTACAATCCTTATACTGTACTTTACATCTCCATGACTATTTTGTAACTACCAATTTTATATTTCATAATTCCTTCACTTTTTTCATCCCATCCCCCATGCCCTCTTCCATCTGGCAACTTTAAAAATGTTCTCTATATCTAAGTGTTTGTTTCTATTTTGTTTGTTCTTTTACTTAGATTTTTAGAATCCACATATAAGTGAAATCATCTGGTACCTGTTTTTCTCTGTCTGAAATTTCATTTAGCATAAACCCTCTAATTCCATCAATGTTGTTACAAATAGTAAGATTTTATTCTTTTTTTAATTTTTGAGTTGAGTTTTAGAGAGGAAGGAGGAGGGAGAGAGAGATAGAAATATCAATAATGCAGAGAATCATTGACTGGCTACCTTCTGCACACCCCCTACTGGGGATCAAGTCTGCAAAACGGGCATGTCCTCTGATCAGGAATCCAACCTTGACCATATGGGCTATCAGTTAATGCTAAACGACTGAGCCACATAGGCTTGACAGATTTCATTCTTTTTTATGACTAATATTTCATTGTATATAAGTACTACTGCTTTTTTATCCACTCATCTGTTGATGGACACTTAGCACATTTTCATATCTTGGTTTTTAGTAAATAATGCTTCAATGAACAGAGGGGTGCATATATCTTTTTGAATTAGTGTTTTGGATTTCGTGGGATAAATACCCAGAGTTGGAATTGCTGGTAATAAAGCACTTCTATCTTTCATTTTTTGAGTAATCTCCACAGTGATTGCACCAATCTGCATCCTCACCAACAGTGAGTATACAAGAGCTCCTTTTTCTCCACATCCTCGCCAGCACTTGTTGTTTGTTACTTTATTGACGATAGTCATCTGACAGATGTGTGGTGTTTTTAATTTGCATTTATTTAATGATTAGTAATGTTAAGTATCTTTTCATATGTCTGTTGGCCATTTTGCATGTTTAGATGTCCTTTATCAGGGTAAGCTTGTATATCCTCCTCTTTCTTGTTTAATCAGATTATATATTCAATTTTAATATATAATTCCCAGCTTTAGGAATTTTGGTATATTCCAAACACCTTACTATAATATCTAGTCTCTACTTTAAACTTTTAGAAATAGAGTTCTAGCCCTAGCTGGTTTGGCTCAGTGGATATAGTATTGGCCTGCAAACTTAAAGGTTTGATTCCAGTCAAGAGCACATGCCCAGGTTGTGGGCTCAATCCCCAGTGGGGGATTTGCAGGAGGCAGTTGATCCATGATTCTCTGTCATCATGGATGTTTCTACCTCTCTCTCCCTCTTCCTTCCTCTCTGAAATTAATAAAAATATATTTTAAAAAAAGAAATAGAATTCTAAATGGGAAGAAACTACCTGAAAACAGACTATGTTTCAGATTTTCTTAAAATTAGACAAAACAGCAGTGGAATAGATGGATGTGTCCCAAGCCCTGTTCCGGAGCAGATAGAACAAGCAACTAAATTGAATAAAATTCACCCTGAATTTGCAAAGTAGACACAGTTGGTGAGAGAATACACAGCCAGGAAGGTCAGAGGATACCTGGAGAACAGTAAAAGCAAGGATCTGGGCTGAAGAAAACTGTGAGACTTCCAAGCCCAGAGGGTCAGAGGGAAACAGCACAGCACCAAGACTGCGTCCCTTGGGACAGGCAGAGCGTCTGACTGTGGAAAGGAGAGCTGCTGGTAGCAGAGGATTCTAGATCTAGGTACACAGCCATGAAAGAGAGGCCAGCCTGAGTGACTGTCCAGGCCATGCCATGCAGGGAGGAGAGGGGCTGGCAGTGGCACAACTCTTTCCCCTCTTTTTGGTCTTTGCTTTCGTTCACTAAACCTATATCATAGGACCTTTCAAATACAGACACTGAACCATGGCTGTGATGCAGGTGGAGTTGCAGACTTGTGGAGTCCGGAAAGAGGCTGGGGAGAGTAGAGAGTTGGGGAGAGATGGCTGTGAATCTGTCACTGAATCATACCTGATGTGCAGCACTTAAGAAGCCATTTTCTCTTGAAGAAAGAGCCTCTCCCTGCAGTCTCCAGGCAACCAATACAGCCACATCCAGACTACACCATAGGTGACACAAAGGATACCAAAAAAAATCTGAATAGTCCCTGAGAGCCCACAGGGACTGGCCTAAAGAAAGGCCTTCAGCCGAAACCGGTTTGGCTCGGTAGACAGAGCTTCAGCCTGAAGACTGAAAGTTCTCAGGTTTGATTCCTGTCAAGGCCATGTACCTTCGTTGGGGGCACATCCTCAGTAGGGGTGTGCAGGAGGCAGCTGGTCAATGTTTCTCTCTCATCGATGTTTCTAGCTCTCTATCCCTCTCCCTCTCTGTAAAAAATCAATAAAATATATTTTTTAAAAGAGAAAGAGAGAGAGAGGGAGAAAGAGAGAGAGAGAGAGAGAGAGAGAGAGGCCTTTAGTCCCAGCAACAGGAAACTGAGAAACCGCAGAGTACAGAAGAGTAGGGATCTTAAACCAGCCAAAGGAAAGACACTTCACTTTTTCATTTTTATTTTATTTTATTATTATTTTGTTATTTCTTTTTTCCTTATTTGCTTTTTTCATTTCTTTATTTTCTATTTCTTTTTGCATTAGTTTCTCATCATTCTAATTTTTATTTTTATCCTCTTTTTAAATTATTTTATTATTATTATTATTATTTTTCTCTTTCTCTTTCTTCTTATCCACTCATCCTCTTTCTACTTCCTCTATACTAAACTGAGGTCCTCCCCATATTCATCCAATTCTTAACCTTACTTTCTGTATATAAGATTGTGCCCTTGTGCCCCCATCCTCTTTACTGGGTATTTGGAAGTACCAAATATTCATATATGTTTGTATGTTTTGGTTTATCTGTTTGTTCTCTGGTGTTTTCTTGTCATATATATTTTTTTTCCTTTTTCTTCTTTTTCTTTTCTCTCATGCCATTTTTTCTCTCTATGATATCATTTGTGCTCTCTTTTCCCTCCCCTAATTCTCTTTTCTCTGGTGGACACTTATATTGGGGTTATTGGTGCCATCAGTACATTTGTGTTTTGTTCCCTTTGTGTCATGTCTTGTCTAGGTGAATTTTATCCAGTTTGGCCAATGTGCTAGAGACTGAGCCATATAACCAGATACCTAGAGAGAAAACTCCATCCATGAAAGGGCCAATAATACTCCAGACCCAACTACAGAGGCTGGAAGAAGGCAACTATAATGGAGAGAGCATGAGTGAGTAAGGGAACAAAAGAGAAGTATATAGATGTGTGTGTGTGTGTGTGTGTCTTACAGTTAGATCCCACAGGATCTTTGGGGGCAGGCTAAATGTGCTCACCTAACTAGGCAGTCTCTGCTACCATGGCAAACAATCCTGGAGCAGCTGGCTCTTTAACAGAGGCCTGGCTTTTTTGAAGGGGAGAGGTGCTGTGACTGGAAGCTTAGCCTCACTTCCACTCAGGGTGCCCTTAGATAACACCTGGGACTCAACAGCCACGCTTGCCAGGAGCTGCTGCCTTGGCTGTGATCCCACGGTCACCGAGACTCCAACCACCCTGGGTGTGAGCTTCTTTGAGTTCCAAAGCATGCTCCCCTCTGACCGGTGCAACACTTTAGCCCAGTGCACTATGACCAAGCGAGCAGCAGCCACATGAGCAGCCTGCACCTGTCTGAGGAGCAGCAGCACCACAAATAGCTCACACTAGACCAAAGAGCAGCAGCCTCACACACCTACCCTCATCCAAGGAACAGCAGCTATACTCCCATCTAAGGAGTAGCAGCGGCACGAGCAGCCTGCCCACTTCTAAGAAGCAGCAGCACAAGCAGCCCAATCCCGTCAGAGTAGCAGCAGTGGCACAAGCAGCCAGCCCCCATCTGAGGAGCAGCAGCTGTGCAATCAACCCCACACCATCCAAGGAGCAGCAGCCTTGCATTGCAGCTCACCCCCATCGAAGGAGCAGCAATTGTGCAAGCAGTCCCCCTGCCAGAGGAGCAGCAGCCGTGCAAGCACTCCACTCCCATCTGAAGAGCAGCAGCTAAGGGAGCATGCTCCCCCACCCCCATATGAGGAGAAGCAGCCACCCAAGCAGCTTGCACCAGTCTGACAAGCAGCAGCTCTGGGAGCAGCCCATTCCCATTTGAGAAGCAGCAGCCATGCAAGCAGCTCACCCCTCTTCGAGAAGCAGCAGCCCCATGTGCAGCACATCTCCATAAAAGAAGCAGCAGCCCTCATTAGCAGCCCAACTGTGTCCAAGGAGCAGCAGCTTGTGAGCAGCCTGTCCCTATCCCAGGAGTAGCATCCCTGAGAGCAGCCTGCCCTGGTCTAAGAAGCAGCAGTTTTGTGCAGCTCAACCCATGCCAGGAGGAGTAGCATCGTGAGCAGACTGGCCCAGACTGAGGAGCAGCAGCTGCGCAAGCAACCTGCCCCAGCCAGCCAGAGGAGCCACCACTGCTGCAAACAGCACACACCAGAGGATCCAACAACAACTAAGGAGCAGCTGCTACAGTCACTGCCCAAAAAGCAACTACCACTCAAGGAGCCACTGCCACACAAGGAGCACCCCCAGCACGTCTCAACACCTACATCCTTCAGTGAGAGCAAAAATGGATAGACAAAGAAACCTCCAAAGGAAAGAAAAGGATAAATCACCAGAAAAGCAGCTAAGTGAAATGGAGGAATGCAGTATGTCAGAAAAATAATTCAGAATAAGTGTCATGCAGTTCATAAACCCGATGGATGAAAAAAATCAACAACTTATGTAAGAATAAAGAAGAAGAAAAGAGTGATATTGCTGGGATCCAATTCCAGTCATAATTACAAGAGTTTCACCAAAAGGTTGGTGAAATTTGAGGGGCTCAACAAGGGCTGAGCCACAAATGTAATTACCTGTTGGAATGGCTAAACAGAACCTTCCCCAAACCTGAATATGATAATCATTTGCTGCCAGAGAGCTCAGAGCATTTTAATGTGCATGTTATTGCCTACTGTTGGCCAAATACCTGAACAGCTGTAGGCTAATACCCAGCCTGACAATGCTTCTGTAAACCCTACCCTTTGAAGTGTATTATCTCTCCACCTTGCCTTAGGACAGATTGTGTTAATAAATAGCACAGGGTCCTTAGACAAGGGATAGTCTTCAGTTCCTTTAGTTGAAGCCCCTCTGACCCCCAATACCTTTTAAAATTATCTTTTATCCTTGGAATCCTTCTAAATCTATGCATCAGCTCCTTTCTCCATATTGCTGAACTATTTGTAATGCTAGAACTAGAAACCCAGCATGATAGAGCTGCAATAAACAACACCATGGAAAGGTTCAACAGTAGACTAGGAGAAGCAGAGAAATTAATTAGCAAATTAGAAGACAGGGAAGGAAAACACACCCAAACTGAATTGCATTTGGAGAAAAAATTAAAAGACAGGAGGAGTTTAAGGGACCTTTGGAACAATGTGAAACAAAGCAATATATGAAAAATAGGAGAGCCAGAACAATAGGAAGAGGTACAAGGGTTAGAAAACTTATTTGAAGAAATAATTCAGAAAACTTCCCTGATGTGGAGAAGAAAAGTCACACAAGTACAGAGAGTGCCAAATAAGATGAACCCAAAAAAGACTCACACCAAGACACATCATAATTATGAAGGCAAATGTTCAGGACAAAGAGAGAATCTGAAAGGCTGTAAGAGAGAAACAGAAAGTTATATCCAAGGGATCTGCCTTTAGATTATCAAAGGATTTCTCAATAGAAACACACCAGGCCAGAAAAGAATAGAAGAAAATTTACAAAATAATGCAAAATAAGGAACTGAATCTAAGAATACTCTATCCAGCAAGGGTATTTTTCAAAATTGAAGGGGAGCCTTAACTAGTTTGGCTCAGTGAATAGAGTATTGGCCTGCAGAACAAAGGGACCCAAAGGCATGTACTTTGGATAAGGTATACAGGAAGCAGTTGATTGATTTTTCCCTCTCATGGATGTTTCTAACTCTCTATTCCTCTCCTTTCTTCTCTGTAAAAATCAATAAAATATATATATTTTTAAAAAACTGAAGCAAAAATAAGAAGCTTCACAGACAAAAAAACAAACAAACAAACAAACAAAAAACTAAGGGAGTTTATTGCCACCAAACAAGCAATGCAAGAAATGCTATAGGGACTGTTGTAAAAAGAGGAAATAAAAAGGGTAACAGGAACAAAGGCACAAAAATAAAAATGGCTAAAAATGGCTACAAATAAGTACATAGCAAATATAATTAAAGGTAAATGGACTAAAAGCTCCAATCAAAAGACAATTAGTAGATGAATGGATAAAAACAAAAATGACTGAAATATATGGTGTTTACAAGAGACACATCTCAGAACAAGGGACTCACATGGACTGAAAGTGAAGGGATGGAAAAATATCTTCCAGGAAATGTAAATGAAAATAAGCTGGGGTAATAATACCTTATATCTGACAAAATAGACCTCAAAGTGAAGGCCATAACAAGAGATAAGGAAGGCCACTTCATAATGCTAAAAAGATAAATACAACATGAGGATATATGCACCCAATGCCACAATACCACAATCATAGTCAGTGACTTTAATACTCCAATGACATCACTGAATAAATTGTCTAAACAAAATAATCATCAAAGAAACAGCAATCCTAAATGACTTAATAGATGGACTTAATTGACATCTTCAAAACATTTCACCCCAAAGCCACAGAATATACATTCTTCTCAAGTGCACATGGGACATTTTTAAAGATACATCACATACTGGGTCACAAGCAAAGTCTCTCCAAATTCAAGAAGACTGAACTCATATCTTATCTTCTCAACCACAATGGCAGAATATTAGAAATAAACTACAATAAAAACAATCAAAAAATTCAAACACTTGGAAGCTGAATAGCATGCTATTAAACAATGATTGGGTTACCAAAGAGACAAAAAGAAAAAAAAAATACAAAAGATTAATGAAACCAAGAATTGGTTCTTTGCAAGGATAAACAATATTGATGAACCTCTAAAAAAGCTCACCAAGAAGCAAAGACAGAGGACACAAATAAACAAAATCAGAAAACAAAGAGGCAAAGTAACAACAGACCTTACAGAAATTAAAAGGATTGTTTAAAAATACTATGAACCAGTCTATTCCAACAAACTAGACAACCTAAATGAAATGGACATGTTCTTAGAAAAACACAACTGTATCAAACTATAATCAGGAAGAATCTAAAAATCTCAATAGGGCAGTAACTATGAAGGAAATTGAAGCAGTCAAACATTCGAGGAAGAACTAAAACTTATCCTCCTCAGACTATTCCATAAAAATGAAGAAGAAGGAACACTTTGGAGTTCATTCTACAAAGCCAGCTTTACCCTAATATCAAAACTAGATAAAGACAACACAGTAAAAAAGATTTACAGGTGAATATCCCTCAGGAACATAGATTCAAAATTCCTCAACAAAATTCTAGCAAATTGGATCCAGCATTACATCAAAAAGATCATACACCATGACCAAGTAGGATTTATTCTGGGGATACAAGGATGGTACAATATCCACAAATCAATAAACGTAATAAATCACATAAACAAATTGAGAGACAAAAATCACAGTCAGATCAATTGATGCAAAACAAGCATTTGACAAAATCCAATATTCTTTCTTTATAAAAACCCTCAGCAACATGGGAATAGAGTGATCACATCTCAACATAATAAAAGCCTTGTATGAAAAACCTACAGCCAGCATCATAATCAATGGGCAAAATATAAAACCATTTTCACTAAGAACAGGAACAAGACAGGTATGCCAGAGGTAGCCATAGTTTCCTGATTATTTAGGATCTTAGTCCTAGTGGCCAGGTGTGATGGTTAATTTTTTTTTAATTTTTATTTTGTATTGGTTTTGGGGGTACCACATAGTGGATTAGTAATCATATTTAGTTAGTATTCTCCTCAATATTTCTAGTACCCCAAATGGCACCATACATCGCTATTGCAATATTATTAGCTATGTTTCCTATGCTTTACTTACTTCCCTGTGACTATTTTGTAACTACCAAATTGTGCTTCTCAGTGCCTTCACCTTTTTCACCCAGTTCCCCAAATTGCCTCCCTCTGGCAAACACCAGTTCTCTCTGTATCCATAAGTCTGTTTCAATTTTGTTTATTCATTTATTTTGAATATAATAAAATTGTATATTGAACCACTCCTGTTCAACATAGTATTGTTAGTTATCTACAAGAAAAACAGTTAGTTACCTACAAGAGAGTACCCATATGACTGTCAGCTGATTTCTCAACAAAAACTATGCAGGCCAGATGGGGTGGCAAGAAATATTTAACTTGATAAATAGCAAGAACCTAGAACCAAGATTACTCTACCCAGCAAAGCTATCATTCAGAATTGAAGGGCAGATAAAGAGCTTCACAGATAAGAAAAAGCTAAAGGAGTTCATCATCTCCAAACCAGTATTATATGAAATGCTGAATGGTACTCTTTAAGAAGAAGAAGACGAAAAAGGTAAAGATAAAAATTATGAACAACGAATACTATCTATCAACAAGTGAATCTAAAAATAAAGTGAATTAAAAATCTGATAAACAGAATAAACTGCTGAATATAATAGAATCAGGGGCATAGAAACAGATTAGACAGACAATTCTCTGGGGGAAAGAAGTAAGGGTGGTGCAGGAAGAGACTAGACAAAAATCGTACACCTATGGATGAGGACAATGTGGAGGGAGGTAAGGGTAGAGGGAGGGCTGGGAGCCATGTGGAGAGGAGCTATGGGGGGAAAAAAGAGGAACAATTGTAATAGTCTGAACAATGAAGATTTGTTAAATTAAAGAAAAAAATAAAAAGTAAATGTGCAAAAATTTTTTAAAAAGCAGGGAAATAACTCTAATCTTATAAATTAAGATTAGAGGTAAGTATTTCATTTGATGCTAAAATCCCTGTAATAAATATCAATACTCAAATGTGATTTTCTTTAAATCAGCAAACTAGGGAAAAGTAAAATTTTCTCCGTCTAATATAAGGCATGTGCAAAAATATATATGACCTATATTTGATAGAGGGGTGCTAGAAAAAGGCAAAAAAGTAATATTTTCAGCATATTCTGGGTTTGCATTGTCTCTAAAATGCCAGCTGAACTACCTTTCCAACCGTCACTAAGAGTTTTCTCAAAGGACAATAGCTGCTCCTTCTTTCCATTTCAGTTCTTCAAGAAAAAAGCAAGTCACTGATATTTCCCAGTGAGCTAAGAGTTATACTTTTACCCTCCATTCTTTGTTATTTGCACTTACATGGACCAGTCTATAGAGATGTTCATTAGGTTTTTCCTGTTTTTACACAATTCACTCTCAAAACCTAATTACTTTATATAATTTAGGTAATATGAGCAAAAGTCTTAAAATAAAACATACATATATCCAGTAAGCAAATGTAAAAGTAGGTAATGAATGCATTTTCTATGTATATATTTGAGGGTTTTTTTGTAAGCTATTTTTATATATTTTAATGTTGGTTGGTACTTATACTAGACCCAAATATTTTTTAAAACTTGAATAAAGTAACACCAAGCTAATGTCTTTCATTTTATTCCCCAAACTGAAATAATATCTTTTTTACCTAAAATTAAACTAATTCTGAAGCTTCAAAATGGTCCTCATAAATATTCTTGTTGTTTACCTTTTCCCACACAGAGATTATATGTTTTTCCTTTAAGCAATATACACACTACATAGTTGTTGGGAGGTGGTTTTTTTGTTTGGTTGGTTGGTTTGGATTTTTGTTAATCCTCACCTGAGGATATTTTTTCCATTACTTTTCAAAGAGAGTAGAAGGGATGGCGGGAGTGGGAGAGTTGGGGGAGAGAGAAAGCTGAGAGAGAGAGAGAGAGAGAGAGAGAGAGAGAGAGAGAGAGAGAGAGAGAAAGAGATCGTGAGAGAGAGAATATGAGAGACAGAGAGACATTGATGTGAGAGAGACACCAAGGTATGTGCCCCTAACTGGGAATTAAATCTGTGACTCTTCAGTGTGAGGGCTGATGCTCTAACCACTTAACTGCACTGGTCAGGGCTCCATACCATATTTTTCTGTATATAAGATACCTCCCACTTTCCAAACCAAAATTAATATATCAATATTTTAAACATTTTGCTGGTTTTCCTCTTATGGCCTTCTTCTTTTTTGGCATCTTAAGGACTTGTTCTTTCTATTTTCTCTACTGTCTGATCATGCTCTTTTGCATAGCTGATTACATTCAGTTTGAATTTTGCAAAGTAAGACAATCACTTACCAGTATTTATCTTTTTATTTTTTTATATCTTTATGGGCTCAGAATGCTTTGATCCCTGTTGCACCTGTACACTCTCCACCTCCACCTCCAATTACAGCATCAGCTGATCTGTTTGACCAGGTATGGGCAGCTATGCACCCACATGGCTCCTTCCTTGGCTGACTTCTGTGTATAATATACCCCTCGATTTTCAGTCTAATGGTTTTAGAAAAAAGATAGCATCTTATACATGAAAAAAATACAGAAGTAGTAGTTGTTGTTGTTTTAATAATTAATTACCTGGGGATTTATAGATATTTCTGAGTCAAAGAGTAAATGACAATTGGTGTAGATTATTCATCCAAAAGGGGAAACAATTTAATGAAGTTTTTTTTTTTATGAGACTAAATAGCTGGACTCACAAATGGCTAGGGTGGTGATTGGAGTCCTGGTCCCAACACTCACTGGTTTTCACTTCTTTATGTCACATGTTCTGAAGCTGATTGTATTGACACCAGCACTTATCTCTTTGGAAAGACTTTAAAATAATGTGGTTAACTTATTGCCATCCAGTAGTCTGTGTCTTTACACATCCCACTGATGAAAAGAATAGCATACTTGCTATGATATGTATAAGGACATGATGAGATTGCTCCTAGGTGACCTGAGTGCCTTGGCTGTCCCTCCCCAAAGTCAACACAAGTGAACAGACAGTAAATGCATTCATGAACTTGCAAGTTGAGAGTATTTACACAGAATTTTGTTCTAACCTTTATTTCCACCTCTTTTACTGTGTTTTAGCCTTTGTGAGATAAGCTTTACAAAATAAAAAAGAATTGCCTGCTTTCCTATAAAGGCTTTAATTCTCATTCTAACTTACTGCCTTTAAAATGTGATGTTAATAAGAAAAAAAAAAAGCTGAGCCATTAAGAAAGTATACCTTAGAATATCCGGCTTCTGTCTACCCTTGTCAACTACAAGATGGTGTGTTGGGAGGAGGTTATTGTTGGGGCTCTTTAGAATTCAAGCAAGAGATCAGGAGAACTTTAGGAGCTGATGTCCCTCACAAATATCTCCTGATTATTAGAAATATGACTTTTAATTGCATCTTTCATTATAAATAAGAGATTATGAATGTATCAATAAAATAAGATGGGTTTATTCTGAAGTACATAGTATGACAAAAACTGCCATCATTCTGAGGCTATTCAACTGGTTCCCATTGGACAATCTGCTGAGTAACTGAAGTCTGAGCTCAATGTACCTAAAACACTTTCCATAGTAATATTTTAAAAACTCTCATTCTCAAGGATTTCTCTAAATGTAAGAAGTAAGTTACAAAATTATATTTATATATATAAGGTGATTTTATTCCTATCTTAGAGTGTTGAAAGTAGATACAAATATTTGTAAAGTGTGTGTCTCTAGGTTGCTTTTAACATATGCATTAAAAAATGTCAACAGACATAATGCTGTTTTCCAGCATGAATTCTAAATATCAGTAGGAGTAACGAGTGTGCATATTTTCATTAGAAGATTGGTTTAGCAAATTAAGAAATATTTTAGTAGAAATGTATCATAAAGCTATTACAGCCATTTTGTTGCAAATCCAGTAAACTTATTATCTAAGTGACATAACTAATATTTTTCCCTACTCACAGCAATTCCATATAGTTTATGTTTGTGTGCTTGCAGGCACTTTGAATTCACAACCTTGATAGTATTTCACAGAATGAGCAGTATGTCGTTAAAGATTTTCAGGGTGGATTAATGATACTCATAATGAGGAGAAAACTGGTCTTGCAAGGTGTATCAGGCCATAAAAACTGTGAACAATGCACTGCCCTGGAAAGGGGTGGGAAGGGTCATTATCTCTGGCCCCAGGACAGATCATCAGATATGGCCCGGGGACCCACAATACCTGGGAACCTTCCTATAAGCCCACAAAGGGGGGCAGAACCATATCTGCAAGACAAAGACCCCAGAAGGTTATAAAAGTGAAGCCCTCTGCGTGTTTCTTCACTCTGATTCAGAAATTATTCCCAGAGTCCACTAGTTTTAATAAATGAGGTCCCTCCCTTTCTTTAGGAAGGGTGCTTGGTATTTCTTTAGTCTTCGGCAAAAATTGGTTCCCTGATGGAGAAGCTAACCGCATATGGCTCTTGCCTCTGGTGAGTGGAGGGCATTTGGGGCCCATGGGCATGGGACAGGCCTCTGGAAGCTGCGCACTGCTGATTTTAGCAGAATTGAACTGGAGTAGGGGGAGTACTCCAGGCACTCCTGTACCTCAGCCCAGGACCTGGCTGGCATCTGGAGAAAGTGCATGGATAACTCTGGACCTGTTGACAAAATTGGTAAGGTAGGGTCCCCAGTCTCTCAGGCCCACTCCAGGTGAGTGGAAGGGGGAACTTGATCACCTCTTCGGAAGTCATAAGACTTCATCAGGTAAATCAAGAATCAGGACTCTGGAAGTAAGTGAATTCAGATTCGATTAAGGAATTATGGATTCACCCTTCTATTTGTTTATGTGTGGGAATAGCCAGTTTGCTACCAAGAAGAAAGGCTGGATGCAGTCTTAACTCCAGTAGGTTCTCACTGAAATGTAGGTAGAGAATTCTGGTCTGGGGTGTGGGTGCCAGGAATGCCCCCATGCCCTTCTGGGGAGTTGGGCATTATCTGCTCAGCTCTAGTCTCCGCTAGTCTATTGGGAGAGTGTGAGTAAGGATGTTTATCTGTCTTGGCATAATTATCTGCTGATTAACTGGTCTGTGTGAAAGTGAAAGCTACTTTGATGTTCTGTTTGCTCATCTGGTTAAAATGTTTGATTTACTGAAGGCTGAACCTGTGATGGTCTGCAAAAGTCTCAAGCAGCATTGCTGAGTTAGTTTTCTCAGAGAAGTTTGCTATCATGGAGCAATAGTTGATAAACATTTCTGTCTATGTTTATGTAGTAGGGGCTTTGGTTTGCTCTGTGATTTTGCTGTGTTAGGTTAAAATTTTAGACTTCTGGTATAGATTTAAAGGTATTTGCGACTTTTCTTGTCTCTTTCTTGGCTGGCTGGGACTTTCAGGGTCGGGGCTCACAGCTCCGCAGGGCAGAGAAATTTTACCTGCCCTGCCCCTGCCTGTGCTGATTAAGGATCTTTTCTTTAAGGTCACCTTCCAGGCTTTTAGTAAGTTTTCCTGCACCCATGTCTGTCTCTTGCTACTGATCATCATGGGGTTGGGACAAAGTAAACTCACTGTTTACAATTGCATGTTTGAAAATTTTGAAAAGGGTTTTATTGAGGACTGTGGTATTAAAATGAACCCAAAACATTGAGGAAATTATGTGAATTATAATGACCAGCCTTTGAATGTCCCAAACAGCAAAGTAAAAAGACTGGGCCCCCTTTTCCACCCAGTTGCTATCAACCAGAGCCACCTGAAGGAGATCTCATTGGTCTAGCAATGGCTGATTTCAACTAGGTCAGACCAGGCTCACTTCAGCTAGGCCCCCATGAGCCCATGGTCAGAATGAAAATTGGGGGGCCAGACTATGGACTTTATGGTTGACAAAGGAGCTGAGCACTTGGTAGTCACTGAGAAAGTAGTGCCTCTCTCAGGAAAGGAGGTCACCATTATTGGAACTACTGGAGATCAGACCCATAGACCATTCTGCTAACCTCACTGATGCCAACTTGGCGGTCATCAAATAATTCACAAATTCCTGTACTTGCCATACTGTCTAGTACCTCTAATGGATAGAGATCTTTTAGCCAAAATAGGGGCAGAAATCACTTTTGCTCCAGATGGCTCAGCAAAGCTTCACCTAGGTCAGGAGACCTCCACAATAATCCTGTCCTTAGCAGTGTTGAAGAAGGAAGAATGGAGACTTTATCCCCCCAGACAAAGGCTTCACCACTAGAACCTGAATTAGAGAAGGAATTCCCACTGGTCTGGGCAGAAGGGAATCCTCCAGGCTTGGCTAAGGACCACACTCCAGTGATAATCAAGTTAAAGCCTGGGGCACAGCTTGTTAAAATTCACCAATATCCAATTCCAAGGGAAGCATGCCTAGGAATCCAGGTTCACTTAGACAGGCTGCTTCAGTGGGGACTTGTTAAATGATGCAGGTCTCCATGGAACATGCTTCTCTTGCCTTTTTCTGTCTTCAATTAGTACCTACCAGTCAGCCTTTCTTTGCTTTCGAATGGGACAACCCAACTACAGGGGCAAAGAAGCAGTTCACCTGGACCAGAATGCCACAAGAGTTCAAGAACTCCCCTACTCTTTTTAGTGGAGCACTAGCATCTAATCTGTCTAAGTTCCCAGGACAGGACCTGGGGTGTGTTCTATTCCAATATGTAGACAACCTCCTACTGGCCAGCTCCTCACAAGCTCCATGCTGGGAGGGAACACAAGCTCTTCTGAGACTACTAACTGAAACAGGTTATCAGGTGTATAAGAAAAAGGCACAGATTTTTAAGAAAGAAGTCAAGTATCTAGGCTTCTGGATCACTCAAGGGAAATGAAGGCTAGGGACTGAAAGAAAGCAGGCAGTATGTAGCATCCCAGTCCTTAGCACCTGGCGGCAGATTCGGGAATTCCTGGGAGTGGCAGGATTCTGTCAAATTTGGATTCCAGGGTTTTCAGACCTGGCCAAGCCTCTCTATGAAGCTTTAAAAGGAATAGAAAAGGCACCCATCAACTGGGGTTCCGAGCAGGAGAAAGCCTCGGTCACCATAAAGGCAAACCCCCAGCACTAAGGTTACCAGATGTGATGTGAGACTTTAATCTTTTTGTTCACCAGAACAGCAGGATAGCCCTAGGAGTTCTAACCCAGGAGTTTGGACCCTGGAAAAGACCAGTAGCCCATCTCTCCAAGCAGATTGGCCCAGTTGCCTCCGGGTGACCTCCATGTCTCAGGGCCCTTGCAGCCATGGCATTATTAGTCAAGGAAGCAGATAAGCTTATCTTAGGACAAAACTTAAATGTAAAAGTACTTCATGTCACCCTGATGGAAGCAAGGGGGCAGCACTGGCTGACTCATGCTCAAATAACTCAGTATCAAGGGCTGTTATGTGAGAATCCATGGGTAGGATTAGAAATAGTGAGAACACTTAATCCTGTAACCTTTCTAAGGGGGCTCTCTTAGCATGATTGCCTGGAAGTCCTAGAGGAGGTTTATTCCAGCTGGCCAGAGGACTAAGGGATAGGCTTCTTCAAAATGCAGACTGGGTATTGTTCACAGACAGCAGCAGCTTCTTAAATGAAGGGAAAAGACTAGCCAGATATGCAGTGGTATCAAATTTTGAGACAGCTGAAGCACAGGCCCTTCCTGAAGGATGGTGAGTGCAGCAGGCAGAACTTTGGTCCTTAGTAAGAGCCCTAGAACTCAGTAAGAATAAGCATACCAACAACTACACTGACTTGCACTATGCCTTTGCTAACCTGCATGTCCATGGGACCATATATAAGGAAAGGGGGCTCTTGACAGCAGGAGGAAAAGGAATCAAAATCAGAATGAGATTTTAAAGTTGCTAGAAGCAGTCTGGGAGCCTAAATAATAGCCATTGTCCATTGCAAATGTCACCAGAAAGGGAAAGACTCAGTATCAGAAGGAGCTAAGCTGGCTGCTAAAGAACAATAGCACCAGCACAGATTATGTTGGCCCCCGAATTACCTGAACCTCCAAAATACACTCCTCAGGAAGAGAAATGGGCCCAGAAAGAAGGGGGCAAGAGAATAACAGAAGGCTGGTGGATACGCCCAGATCATAGGGTCTATGTATGTCACAGAACAGTTAGCCCATAAGGCAGTTCTCCAGCAGCATGAACTCACTCATTTAGGAAAGACTGCCCTAGAAGCTTTATTAGTCAGGTACTACCTAATTGCCCATCTATCCTCCTTGTGTGCCTCAGTCTCTCAGCGTTGCCTCCTCTGTGCTCAGAACAATGCTAAACAGGGTCCTGTGAGACTGATAGGAGTTCAGCACTGTAGGGAAGCTTCTTTTGAGGACTTAGAAGTAGATTTTATAGAAATAGGACCTACCAGTAGGACTACATACCTGCTAGACTTTGTTTGCACCTTTTCAGGTTGGGTCGAGGTATGTCCCACTCACACTGAAAAGGCAAGAAAAGTCACTAAGGCATTGCTGAAGGATATATAGAATGCCTCTGACCAATAATGAACAATCTTTGTAGTAGAAATAGTACAACAGATAGCCAAGGTTTTAGGAATTAAATGGAATCCACATGCAGCTTACAGGGCCTCAGAGTTCAGGGAAAGTGGAGCACATTAACTGGACTCTAAGCAGGTTATGGCTAAGCTATGACAATAGACAATCTTACCCTGGACAGATCTTGTCTCTTGTACTCCTAAAGGCACACTGTGCCCCAAGGGTCAGGATAGGTTTCTCTCCCTATAAAATTCTATATGGCAGACTCCTTTAATTCGGCCAAAGGGAGATTTGGGGAAAATAGAGAATTTAGAAATCCAGAAACAACTACAAGGACTTGGAAAAACTGTCTTTGAGGTACCCAGGTGGGTTATTGACCAACTACCCATCTCTCTAGGAACAGCTGTACATCCTTATAAACCTGGAGACCAGGTTTGGGTAAAGGATTAGGAAAAGGAGCCCCTCAAACCTACCTGAAAGGTACCCTGAAAGGCTGCCTAGGAGGCAGAGCTTCTGATGCTGACTGGCATAGGAACCAACCAATGAGAACCAAATCTGGGTGCTGTGGGGAGCCAATGGCTGCCTAAAAGGTGGAGTTTTTGACACTGACTGGCATTGAAACCGACCAATCAGAATCAAATTGGCCAGCAGAGGGGGCAGCATCAATTAATATGACCACCCCCACAGTTCTTAAGGTGGCAGGACTAAACACCTGGATCCACCACTCCCGGCTGAAGGCAGCCCACCAGCTGAGTGACATCCAGTCTAAGTGGAAGGTGACCTCTGACCAGAAACACCCACTGTGGATCACCCTCAAGAAGGCAGCAGACCTGGCTGAGCAACTTGCTCCAAGGAATTCAGATAACACCCTGCTGAATTCTCCCTAACACTAATCTTTTTTTCTTATCTCCTCCTAAAATAACATGCTCTAGTATTTCTAGATAATCACTGGTTTTATCTAATAACTAGAAGCCCAGTGCATGAAATTCATGCACAGTGAGGTGGGAGGGGGGAGGGAGGGTTTCCCTCAACTCAGCCCTCTAATTGAGGACCCCTTGAGGAATGTCTGACTGCCATTTTAGACCCAATCACAGGGATTGGGTCTAAAACAGTATCAGACATCCCTCTCACAATCTGAGACCACTGGCTCCTACTGCTCACCTGCCTGCCTGCCTGATTGCCCCTGATTGCCTCTGCCTGCCAGCCTGATCACCCCTAACTGCCCTCTTCTGCAGGCCTGATGCCGCCCCCTCTGCTGGCCAATTTGATTCTGATTGGTTGGTTTCAATGCCAGTCAGTGTCAAAAGCTCCACCTCCTAGGCAGCCATTGGCTCCCCACAGCACCCAGATTTGGTTCTCATTGGTTGGTTCTTATGCCAGTCAGCATCAGAAGCTCTGCCTCCTAGGCAGCCTTTGGTTCCCCACAGCACCCACCTTTGGTTCTGATTGGACATTTCCTATGCTAGTCAGCATCTCTAGGCCTATCTCTGGACCTGATCAAAGAGATGGGGCTTAGCAGCCTTTCCGGAGGCCAGCAGAGAAAGAAAAGCCTGACTGCTGGAGAAGATCAGAAAAAAAGAGGGAGAGAGAGAGAGATATGAACACTGATGCACAGCTTCCACTGAGGCTGCAGATCAGACCCTGACTCATTTTCTGGGTCTCAGCCATGTGAGCAGTCAGTGTTGGGTTGCCAGGCTGCAACCCAGTGCTGACTTCCAGATGGTCTGAGTTTGATTGAAAGCTCAGCCCTTTCTAAAGCCTAAAGCCTTCACCCCAGGATTTAGGCTTGGAAAGCTGCCCCCACCTCCAATCTTAGGCTCAGCCCCTTCCCACCCCAAATGGCTGGCTGGGATTTACCTGAGTGCCAAGTAGGTTTCCAGGACCCAGGTATGTATGCAAATTAACTGCCATCTTTCTTGGGTTAATTTGCATACTCTGATTGGCTGTGGATGTAGCGGAGGTACAGTCAATTTACTTATTTCTCTATTATCAGGTATAAGATTCTTATTTTGTCTTTTTATGGGTACCAGCAGAATCCAAGACTAGTACCAGGAGGAGAACTCATCTGCTCTTGCTGGGACACAGAAGCACCATAAAATTACTGCTCCCCGCACAGCAAGGAAACAAAGGCTTTATCATAAATTGTTGGATTACATCTTGTCATGTCATCCTTTGCTCCTTGCTTAGAAACTCACTACCCAAATAAGCTAGACTGGGTAGTCCACAAGAAAACCCAATCAAGCCAGATTTTTTTTTAAAATATATATCACAGAGAGGAAGGGAGAGGGATACAGAGTTAGAAACATCGATGAGAGAGACATCCATCAGTTGCCTCCTGCACGCCCCCCACTGGGGATGTGCCCGCCACCAAGGTACATGCCCTTGACCGGAATCGAACCTGGGACCTTTCAGTCCACAGGCCAATGCTCTATCCACTGAGCCAAACCGGTTTCGGCAAGCCAGATTTTTGTTAGCTATACTTATCAACCTATGGCATGTACTACCAAATGCACATGGTGGGGAGAGGAAAAAATAATAAGAGGACCTGTCATGACCAATGTATAGCTAACTAATGTTGCTCCTATTTGTTTCAGCAGTACACAGGGCCAACATCCAACAGGTCACCTCCCAGATGAACTATGCAACTCTATCCCTAACGCTGAAAACCCACCTATTCCTAGTGCCCCCTGCAGGAACATTCTGTGCATGTGGGACCACTGCTTACCTCTGCCCGCTTGAAAACTGGATGGGAATGCCTTTAAACTTCAGATGGTCCTACAAACCAGAAGAATTTCCTACACATCCCTCTGAGAGGAAGAAGCAGGATGCTAATCCCTTGGTCTTCATCCCTTTCCAGCAGGAAGTAGCTAAGGGTGACTCCTGTTCAGTGTAACATCCTATGGTCACTGCTCCACAAGGCTAAAGGAAGCTTATGAGACAAGGGGTTGGGGGAGGGGAATGAGGAAATTGGTCTTGCAAGGCATGTCAGGCCATAAAAACTGTTAATGCACTACTCTGGGGCGGGGAGGTTGTCATTATCACTGGCCCCAGGACAGATCATTGGATATGGCCTGGAGACTCCCAACACCTGGGAGGCTTCCTGTAAGCCCACAAAAGGGGAAAGAACCATATCTGCAAGACAAAGACCCCAGAAGGTTATAAAAGGTGAAATCCTCTGCATGTTTCTTCACTCTGATTTGGAAATTATTCCCAAAGTCCACTAGTGTCAATAAATGGGGTCCCTCCCTTTCTCTAGGAAGCATGCTTGGTATTTCATTGGTCTTCTGGAACAATGTTGAATTGACAAGATTCCAGAACTCATTACAAAATTTTTGAGGCAACATACTTGATTTATTCATTAATTCATTTAAACACTAGGTGACCTCATTTCTTTTCAAGGCTAGCTTTCTATCTTTCAACAAGTCAGAAGAGGAAATAAAACAAAATCTGATTTGTATTGTGCAAAAAAAATTGTAAAAAACACATTCTAGAAGACCTTGGAGACTGAAAGAGAAAGGGGGGAGAGTGTGACATGCACTAACCCTCCCCTATACCCATTTCAGGGGCTCCTAGTGGAGAGAGAATCAGTGGGTGGCTGTCCCTGCAAGTTCTTTGAGAACTAGGATAACTTGCTCTGCCTCATGGAGATAAAGGAGATCCAAAGCAATTCTCTTGTCTGCAATACAATTTATTACAATTACTTTTGTGTAAGATTAACCCTATTTTCCCCTTTAAATAGAGAAAGGCTCTATTTAAAGTGAAAGTTACAAGTAAAAATCTTGGTTCATGAGCCTTTTTCTCAGCAGAGTTTGAATATAGAGAAACAGATGGCATTTGAATATAGAATTCTCATTTTTAGGAGCAATTACTACGTTATCTCAGACTACCATAAATGCCTTCCCTCTGACCTTTAAGATATTTCTTTCTTTTTTTCTTCCTTCCTCTCTCTCTCTCTCTCTCTCTCTCTCTCTCTCTCTCTCTCTTCTTTTTTTTTTTTACTCTTTCAGAGAAATTTTCCAGTTCATAATTCTCTTTCTAAGAACCCCTAAACTAATAGGGAATAAGGCTTTCAGTCAACACTTTTCTATAAAAGTCAGTTTGGCAAGGAGTTCACTATGGAGAGCTGTGCTGATAGATTCACTAACATTTCCCTTAGAACTGTAGCAAGATTCATTTTCCCTCATTCTGAGTCCATAGATATTTTGCAATATGATCTATTTTTCTCTTTGTTTCTGTGGTATTAGCCCAAAGGCCTGACCCTCAGTGCTTCTTATTTTTCTTTTCAAATTGATTTTTTGAGAGAAAGAGAGGACAAGGGAAGGGGGAAAGAGAGAGATAGAGAGAGAGGGAGGGAGAGAAGTAGTCATTTGTTGTTCTACTTATCTATACATTCATTGGTTTTATTTTGTACGTGCTTTGGCCAGGGATTGAACCTGCAACCTTGGTATATCCAATTATGCTCTAACCAACTGAGCTACCTGGCCAGGGTCTAATGCTTCTTAACAGGAAAGAAGAAGATTGTTGCTGGTTAGCTCATCAACCTCCACTTAACCTCATTCACAGTGGCCTTTGGCAGGTGTGAAGTGGTACCTATTTCTTTCTTTCCTTCCTTCCTTCCTTCCTTCCTTCCTTCCTTCCTTCCTTCCTTCCTTCCTTCCTTCCTTCCTGGCCTTTGGCAGGTGTGAGGTGGTACCTATTTCTTTCCTTCCTTCCTTCCTCCCTCCCTCCCTCCCTCCCTCCCTCCCTCCCTCCCTCCCTCCTTCCCTTTCTTTCTTTCTTTCTTTCTTTCTTTCTTTCTTTCTTTCTTTCTTTCTTCATTTATTTTGTCGAGAGTATTACAGATGAATCTCTTCCCTGTCCCCATCACCCCATTCAACCTGGTTTCCACTCCTCCTCAGGCCTTCACCACCCTATTGTCTGTGTCCACAGGTAATGCATATATGCATATAAAAACTTCGTTTAATCTCTTCATGCTCCCCACCCCTTCCCTCTGAGAATCATCAGTCTGTTCCATTTCCATGCCTCTGATTCTATTTTATTCACCAGCTTACTCTGTTTATTAGATTTCTCATTCATTTATTTAGATTGTTAGATTCAATTTTTGATAGATATGTGCTTATTACATTTTTATTGTTTATATTTTTATATTTTTATTTTTCTTCCTCTTCTTAAAGACTACCCTTCTACATTTCATGTAATACTGGTTTGGTGATGATGAACTCCTTTAGCTTTCTTTTGTCTGTGAAGCTCTTTATCTGACCTTCAAATCTAAATGATAGCTTTGCCAGGTAGAGTAATCTTGGTTGTATGTCCTTACTATTCATCACTTTTAATATTTCTTGCCACTCCCTCTGGCCTACATAGTTTTTTTTGAGAAATCAGCTGATAGTCATATGGGTATTCCCTTGTCAGTAACTAACTGCTTTTCTCTTGCTGCTTTTAATATTCACTCTTTGTCTTTAGCCCTTGGCATATTCATTACTGGTATGATGTGTCTTTGGTGTGTTCTTCTTTGGGTTCCTCTTGTTTGGGACTCTCTGTGCTTCCTGGACTTGTAAGTCTTTTTTTTTCTTTTTATTAATTTTTATTAATTTTTATACATATCTCCCCAATGCCCCCCTCCCTCCCAGGCATATCCCAATCCCCCAGTGTCTGTGATCATTGGTTATGCTTATATGCATGCATACAAGTCCTTTGATTGATCACTTATCTACCTCGCCTAACTTTAATCTTTCTGCTGTAATTTCAGTCTGTTTGATGCTTTATGATTTTTGTCCCCGTGAGAATTATCAGTCTACTCCCTTTCTGTGCTCCTGATTCTCTTATATGCACCAGTTTATTCTGTTGATCAAATTTTTAATTCACTTAATTTTTAGATTCACTTGTTGATAGATATGTATTTGTTGTTCATAATTTTTTGGCTTTTACCTTTTTCTTCTTCCTCTTCTAAAAGAGTACCTTTCAGCATTTCATATAATACTGGTTTGGAGTTGATGAACTCCTTTAGCTTTTTCTTCTCTGTGAAGCTCTTTATCTGCCCTTCAATTCTGAATGATAACTTTCCTGGATAGATTATTCTTGGTTGTAGGTTCTTGCTATTCATCACGTTGAATATTTCTTGCCACTCCCATCTGGCCTGCATCATTTCTGTTGAGAAATCAGCTGACAGTCGTATGGGTGCTCCTTTGTAGGTAATGAACTGTTTTTCTCTTGCTGCTTTTAATATTCTCTCTTTGTCTTTTGCTCTTGGTATTTTAATTATGATGTGTCTTGGTGTGGCCCTCTTAGGATTCCTTTTATTTGGGATTCTGTGTGCTTCCTGGACTTGTAAGTCTATTTCTTTTACCAGATGTGGGAAGTTTTCAGTCATTATTTCTTTAAATAGGTTTTCAGTATCTTGCTGTCTCTCTTCTTCTGGCACCCCCACAATTCTGATGTTGGTACGCTTGAAGCTGTCCCAGAGGCTCCTTAAATTATCTTCACATTTTTGGGTTCTTTTCTCTTCTTGCTTTTCCAGTTGAATGTTTTCCGCTTCTTTATATTTCAAATTTTTGACTTGATTCTTGCCATCCTCTAGTCTGCTGTTAGGACTCTGTATAGTATTTTTCATTTCAGTCAGTGTCTCTAGTATGTCCTTTTTCATCTCCTCTTGGGTCTCACTAAATTTATCCAACTTTTCTAGCATAGTCTTGAAAAACCTTATAAGCGTGGTTTTGAACTCTATATCCAGTCATTTTTTCCCCTCCATTTCTTTTGTTTGTAATCCCTTACCTTGTCTCAGCATTTTCACTATGCCGGGAGAACTTCTTTGTTGGATTCAGCCTTATTATACCGGACTTACAAAACCGAAGAAGCCTCTGTTGAGCTTGGGAGGGGTGGAGTCTCAGGGCTTAAGGGACCGCCTTGCCTTCCAGTCGGCCCCGCCCTCCATGGCCCCTGAGTCTCACGTGACTGGGTAATCGCTGGAGCAGTCCTTGTATGTGGAGCAGCCCTCAGTGCCTCTAACCGCTGCCTTTCCGGCTCCCCTGAGCACCAGGACCACACGAGTCTAGATCCCCAGGGTTTCGCCCAAAACAGGGGCTTAGTGGAGTCAGAAGTGGCACAGTTGGGAGGGTCTGTCTCCCGCCCACTCGCGAAAGTCAGTGGCACAATCAGTAAACTGTCCTGTGCACGCCACCAGGCCTTTGATCTTTTGCGACTCCCCTAAATTTCCGTGCACTTCTCCCTTTTCACAGCCCAAACTCCCCCCGTATGCATTTTGGCTGGATCTGGGGTTTAGTGTCATAAGAGAAGGGGTTCAATGCCTTTGAGAGTCTCCGTTTCCCTCCTGCCAGAGAAAACCAGCCAGGTACTCCAGCACCCGCTCTCTCAGCGAGCCTGTGTCTCCGTACCTCAGCTTTTTGCAGCTCCTCTGGGTCTCTGTGAGCCCCTCTCTTTCCCTCTAGTTGTAAATCTTCCACTCAGCCAGCTTTCCTGTGGTTCTGGATGATGTCCATTCTGTCTTTTAGTTGTAGTTTTGAAATTGTTGTGTGAGGCAGCAGTGTAGGTGTTTACCTATGCCGCCATCTTGGATTCACCTGGACTTGTCTTTTTCTTCCATCATATAGAAGTTTCCTGTCATAATTTCTTCAAATAGATTTTTTAATATCTTGCTTTCTCTCTTCTTCTGTCACCCCCATAATATGAATGTTGGTACACTTGAAGTTCCAGAGGCTCCTTACACTAACTTCATATTTTTGGATTCTTTTTGCCTCTTGCTCTTCTGGTTGGGTGTTTTTTGATTCCTCATATTTCAAGTTGTTTATTTGATTCTTGAAATCCTCTACCTTTGAATCCCTGTATATTATTCTTTATTTCAGTTAGTGTATGCTTAATTTCTGACTGGTCATTTTCTACTTTTTTGGCATTCTCACTAAGTTCCTTGAAAGTTTCACTAAGATTCTTGGAGGTCTCAAGCAGATTCTTGAGTAACCTTATAACTGTGGTTTTGCATTTTATATGTAGCAGTTTCCTTTCTTCCATTTCTTTTTTTGTGACATATTTCTATGTCTCCTCATTTTGGCTGATTTCTTGTGTTTGTTTCTATATATTGGGTAGAGCTGCTATGTCTCCTTGAGTTGGTAGGTGGCCTTGTATAGTAGATATCCTATAGAGCCCAATGGTTCAGCCCCTCCAATCATCTGAGCTGGGCACTCTATGTGCACCTCTGTGTGGGTTGTGTGCAAAGTCTTGTTGCAGTTGAGATTTGATTGCTATTGGTGTCACTGGGAGGAATTGACCTCCAGTTGCAACTATATTGGGAGAGCTGCTGTGCAGGAAACTCCCCTGTAGAACAGGATTTGCTTCAGTGGGGCTTTGGTGCTTACTGACTTTGCCCCTTGAGTGTGTCATTTATGGATGTGTACATTTGTAATGTGGTATGGTCTAACCCTGACCACTCGATGCACTGCCTCTTGGGACTCCAGGAAGGTGTAAAGTCAGCCACTATCTGGGGCTACCCTGCAGAAGCTACAGAGATATCTACAGATTTCTTCTATTTTATATCAGGTTTGTAAATGCCAAGATGAGGCCTAATAGTGGAACAAGGCAGGAGGATGCTAGTACCGGGTCTTGGGACCTTTATTGATAGGTTTGTGGCACCCTAACCCAACTGCTGAGAGATTTTAGCATAGTCTAAAGACTGAGCAAGGACAGTCCATTCCCACAGGTTGGGGGGGGGGGAGCTGAAAATTGGTTGCGGAGAGGTCTCAGGGAATCACCAGGACAGCACACAGAAATGGCTGCCAGACAGCCCTGATATAGAGAGGTCCCAGTACATGAACTGTGAAGATTGAGTTCCTGACCTTATGGCAGACAATCCAGTTCCTCCCCATATGTGTCTGGGTCCCCCAAAGCTACTGCCCAGCACAGGGAGCTGGAGCTCATAAGGAGCAGAACCCTGTAAGTTCCTGTGCCAGACCTTTAAAAGAAACAGCTGGGCCCAAACCAGTTTAGTTCAGTGGATAGAGCATTGGCCTACAGACTGAAGGGTCCCAAATTTGATTCTGGTCAAGGGCATGTACCTTGGTTGTGGGCTCATCTCCAATAGGTAGTGTGCAAGAAGAGACTGATCAATATTTTTCTCTCATTGATGTTTCTAACTCTCTCTCTTCCCTCTTCTCTGTAAAAAATCAATAAAATGTATTTTTTTAAAATAAATAAAAGAAACAGCTGGGTCACCAGCAGCCTCCATGTCACTCAATCCAAGTCCCTGCTAGTTTTTACAACCCACTGTTACATGGACTTATCTTCCCAGCTCTGGGATCCTGGGCTGGTGGACTGGTGTGGGGCTGGGACCCCTTGCTCCTCATAGGGGAGGGAGAGGAACTTCCCAAAGACAATCTCCCTCCCAAGTCAAAAAGCAGCACACCTGGGTGCTGGTCCAGCCCCTTCCATGCCTCTACCCCTCCTACTAGTCTCATTGTGCTTTCTTCTTTACGTCTATAGTTGTAGGAGTTCCATTCAGCCAGCTTTCAGGTGGTTCTGGATGATGGTTGTTCTGCATCTTAGTTGTAATTCTGATGTGGTTGTGGGAGGCAGCTAATACGGGCATTTACCTACACCAACATCTGGGTTCTGTCTCAATGTCCTTTTAATTTGCATTTATCTGATGATTAATGATTTTGAACATTTTTCATTATGTCTAATACCATATGTATGTCCTCTTTGGAGAAATGTCTATTTAGGTCCTCTGCCCATTTCTTTTATTGAATTGTCTCCCTTTTGTTAAGTTGTATGAGTACTTTATACATTTTGGATATTAACCCCTTGTCAGACATATCATTGCCAAATATATTCTCCCTTACAGTGGGTTCCTTTTTCATTTTGATGGTGGTTTCTTTTGCTGTGCAGAGGCTTTTTATTTTTATATAGTCCCATTTGTTTATTTTCTCCTTAGTTTCCTTTGTCTTAGGAGATGTATCTGTAAACATAAGATGTTTGAGATTTTATTGATTATGTTCTCTAAGATTTTTATGGTTTCATGCCTTACATTTAGCTCTTTTATCCATCTTGTATAGTGTAAATTGGTGGTCTAGTTTCATCATTTTGCATGTGACTGTCCAGTTTTCCCAATACCAACTGTTGAAGAGTGCCTTACCCCATTGTATGTTCTTGCCTCCTTTGTCAAATATTAACTGACCATAATAGTGTGGGTCATTTTCTGGGTCAAGTTCTGTTCCATTGATCTATATGCCTGTTCTTGTGCCAGAACCTTGCTGTTTTGGTTTTAATAGCATTGTAGTATGGTTTGATATCTTGTACTGTGTTCCCTCCTACTTTATTCTTCTTCCTCAAGATTGCTGTAGCTATCCGGAGTCTTGTATGGTTCCATATACATTTTTCGAGTATTTGTACTAGCTGTGTGAAGTATGCCTTTGGTATTTTAATAGCGCTTGCATTGAATCTATATACAGTGGTTCATCGAGATACGAGTGCCTTAACATACAAGATTTTTGAGATACGAGCCATCGAGCTAGCAATTTTTTGCTTTGAAATACGAGCAACATTGGAGATATGAGTAATCGCGCGGATCAGCCGGCTGCACACGACCCACCAGTTTACCGTGACTCAAGCATCTCATATTTCCCCACGCCTCAGTCAGTGTGCTTGTTTACCTCGTTGTCGAAGCATCTTTTGTGCATTTACATACTTTATCACATTTCTTTTTATAATCATGGGTCCAAAGAAAGCGAGTGCAAAAGTCAGTGCTCAGAAGAGGATGATGTCTATTGAATTAAAGCGTGAAATCATACAAAAATATGAGCAAGGTGTGCTAGTGGCTGACTTGGCGAGGCAATAGAGGTGTAGTACTTCAACGATCTGCACTGTGCTTAAACAGAAGGAGTCGATAAAGGGTATAATGCCAGCTAAGGGTGTTACAAAAATTTCTAAGCTCTGTAGCTCTCTCCATGAAAAGATGGAGAAGCAGCTTAAAGGAGATACATTAACACAGGGCATCATATGCAAGAAGACGCGAGTGATTTACGGTGATTTGTTGGAGCAGTTCCACTTCCAAGGACGAAGCATCAAAAGATTCATTTAAAGCCAGTAGAGGCTGGTTTGATAACTTCAGGAAAAGATCTGGCATTCACTCCATCATCAGGCATGGTGAGGCAGCAAGTTCAGATGTGAAGGCAGCTGAGGATTACCTCAAAACTTTTTCCGAACTGATAGAAGCCAAAGGATGTATCCCCCAGCAAGTCTTTCACTGTGACGAGACAGGGCTTTTCTGGAAGAAGATGCCGAATAGGACTTATATAACGTCATAGGAGAAAGCGATGCCAGGCCACAAACCCATGAAGGATAGGCTAACTCTCGCACTGTGCGCCAATGTGAGTGGCGACTGCAAGATCAAGCCTCTGCTCGTATACCATTCGGAACACCCCAGAGTCTTTAAGTCACATAAGATTTTAAAAGATAAACTGCAAGTTATGTGACCTGAAGGCATGGGTCACCAGGCAGTTCTTTGTGGAGTGGGTAAACCTGGTTTTCGGCCCTTCTGTTAAGAAATATCTACAGGAAAACAACCTAACCATGCAAGCCCTCCTCGTCCTCGACAATGCTCCTGCTCACCCAGCGAACCTCAAAGATGAACTCCTCGTAGAGTTCAAGTTTATAAAGGTTGTCTACCTACCTCCCAACACCACTCCTATCCTGCAGCCCATGGATCAGGAGGTGATTTCTAATTTTAAAAAGCTGTACATCAAGCACCTGTTCCGGCAATGCTTTGAGGTGACGGAGAACACAAACCTCGCCCTTCGAGAGTTCTGGAAGAACCACTTTAACATCGTGATATGCCTCAGAATTATTGATCAGGCCTGGCTGGGTGTTACAAAGAGGACTTTGACCTCTGCATGGAAGAAGCTGTGGCCTGAGGCCGTAGCCAAAAGGACCTTCGAAGGATTAGAACCTGAGGTGTCAGTGGAGGAGGAGATAGTGTCTCTGGGAAAATCCATGGGCCTGGAGGTGGATGAGAGAGACGTGAATGAGCTCGTCTCGGAGCACTCTCTGGAACTCACCAAGGAGGAGTTACAGGAGTTGCAGTCTCAGCAACATGCGGAGCTTCTCCAAGAAATTGGTTTTGAGGAGGAGCCAGAGGTGGAGGAGATCTCTACAAGTGAGATAAAGGAGATCTTAGGAATGTGGGAGAGGGTGTCACACTTCGTGGAAAAGAAACACCCCGAAAAAGTTGCTACTGGTCGTGCATCGGAGCTGTTCAATGAAACTTGCCTCACCCATTTCAGAAACATTCTGAAAGGGAGGAAGAGGCAAACCTCGTTGGACACGTTTTTTTTTTTTTTGAAATCGGCCAAAAATGCAAAGACCAGTAGCAATTAAGTTCAGTGAAGATTAGTTAAGTTACATTCAGTTTAGGGATAAAGTGTAGCATTAAGAGTGTAACGAGTAGGTAAATACACTTTATAAAACCACTTTATTCCTTTACATTCTCTTTTATGATGTTTGTATACAATATTTGTCATTTATAAATACATTTTTCTTATTCAAAAACACATAACAAGAACAACTGGGATGGTATTTTGGGGGCTGGAATGGATTAACGGCATTTCAATTGATTTCAATGGGGAAATTTGCTTTGAGATACGAGCAACTTGATATATGATCAAGGTTACTGAACGAATTAAACTCGTATCTCAAGTTACCACTGTATCTCTTTGGATAGTATAGACATTTTAATGATGTTAATTCTTCCAATCCATGAATTAGGTTATACATTTTCATTTATTTGTATCTCCCTCTATTTATCTTCTCAGTGTCCTATAATTTTATAAGTACATCTCTTTTATCTCCTTGGGTAAGTTTATTCATAAGTATCTAAATTTTTTGTTGTAATGATAAATGGGATTTCTTATTTAGTTTTTTTTTCTCAGAGTTCATTATTAGTTTATAAAAATGCCTTCAGTTTCTGGATGTTGATTTTGTATCCTGCTATATTGCCAAATTCATTTATTAAGTTGAGTAGTTGCGTGGTGGAGTTTTTTGGTTTTTTTTAAATATATTTTATTGATTTTTTACAGAGGAAGGAAGAGGGATAGAGAGTTAGAAACATCAATGGGAGAGAAACATCAATCAGCTGCCTCTCACATACCCCCCACTGGGAATGTGCCCGCAACCAAGGTACATGCCCTTGACCAGAATTGAACCCAGGACCCTTCAGTCTGCAGGCCAACGCTCTATCCATTGAGCCAAACCGGTTTTGGTGCATGGTGGAGTCGTTAGGGTATTTTATGTTCAACAACATGTCAGCTATGATTATTGACAGTTTTATTCCTTCTTTATAGTTTCAATACTTTTATCATTTATTCTTGTCTGATTCCTGTGCCTAGGACTTCCAGTACTATGTTGAATAAGACTGGTGAAAGGGGACATCTTGCACCTATTCTTAAGGGAAACACTTTGTTTTTGTCCAGTGAATATTATGTCGGCTTTTGGTTAGTCATAAATGGCCTTTATTATGTTGAATACGATCCCTCTATTCCCACTTTACTGAGCATTTTTTATCAAAAAGGGTGTTGGATTTTATCAAATGCTTTTTCTGCATCTATTAATACGATCATGTGGTTTTTATCTTTTAATATTTTTATATGATATATCACATTTATTGACTTGTGAATATTGTACCAGCCTTACATCCCTGGAATAAATCCATTTGACCATGTTGTATGATCTTTTAAATATATTGCTGGAACTGATTTGCTAATATTTTGTTGAGGGCTTTAGCATGTGTGTTCATCAGGGATATTGGCATGTAGTTTTCTTTGTAGTGTCTTGATCTTGTTTTGGAATTAGGACAATGCTGGATTCATAAAAGAAATTGGAAGTATTTTTTCCTCTTGAAATTTTTGGAATAATTTGAGGAGGATAGTTGTTAATCTTTCTTTGAATGTTTGGTAAAATTCTTCTATAAATCCATGCACTTCGGGACTTTCGTTTCCTGGAAGTTTTAAAAATTATTTCTTCAATTTTATCAGTTGTTATTTTTTTTTAAAGAATGTTGCTTATTTTGTTTTTTATTGGTTTTTCACAGAGAGGAAGGAAAAGGGACAGAGAGTTAGAAAAATCGATGAGAGACATCGATCAGCTGCCTCCTGAACGCCCCCCACTGGGGATGCGACAGCAACCAAGGTACATGCCCTTCACCGGAATCGAACCTGGGACGCCTCAGTCCTCAGACCGAGGCTCTGTCCACTGATCCAAACCGGTTTCAGCTATCAGTTGTTATTGACCTACTCAGGTTTTCTGATTCATCTTGAATGAGTTTTGGAAGATTTTATGTTTCTAGGAATGTGTCCATTTAGCCAGGTTGTCCAGTTTATTGGCATATTAGTGTTGTGACATGGCCAAACAGCCCCTGTGTGCATAACCTTTAACTCCCCAACCCCGGGCCAAACTTGCCCCGGAACAGGGTAAGATAACAGAACATTCCCCCGAGCCAGTAAATGTCTCTGTTAAAATTTTACACTGCTCTTAGGATAACTCCTCCAGGCAGCTGTGCTAACTGCAAATATTCGCTTCTGTAGACAATGCTTGCTTGCTCATCCCTGCGATAGGGCTATAAAACCAGCCATAATAAAGTTCAAATTTCCATCTCTAAAACTCTGTGTCCCTGATACCAAGGAGCCAATCAGAAAGTGCCAGGCTAGCATAAGTCGGGAGGGATATAAAATGAGGGACTGCCCCTCCATCAGCGCTCTCACCAAGGCATTTGCTGGCTGCTGCCTCAGTCGCGGTTTGAGCCCAGATTCGAATCTGTAATGAAATTTGCTTGTTTGAGCAAATTGGTTTCGGTGGTCTATTTTTTGGGACTCGCTCCGTAACAATTAGTATAGCTGTTCATAGTATTTAGTTACAATCCTTTGCATTTCTGTTGTGCATATTGTTATATTGCATCTTTCATTTCTAATTTTATTTATTTGGGTATTTGTTTCTTGATGAGCCTGGCTAGGGCTTCTTCAATCTTTTTTTATCTTTTCAAAGAAACAACTCTTGGATTTATTAAAATTTTATGGGTTTTTTTTTCCTCAGTATCTATATCATTTATTTCTGCTCTGATCTTTTTTTTTTTAATATTTTATTGATTTTTCACAGAGAGGAAGGGAGAGGGATAGAAAGTCAGAAACATCGATGAGAGAGAGACATCGATCAGCCGCCTCCTGCATGCCCCCCACTGGAGATGTGCCCACAAGCAAGGTACATGCCCTTGACCGGAATCGAACCCGGGACCCTTCAGTCCGCAGGCCTATGCTCTATCCACTGAGCTAAACCGGTTTCGGCTGCTCTGATCTTTATTATTTACTTCTCTCTAGTTCCTCTGGGCTTTTCTTGCTGTTCTCATTCTACTCCATTGGTTGTAGGGTTAGATATTTTATTAGTTCTTTATCTTGTTTCTTGATAGTGCTGTGAACTTCCCTTTCAGATCTGCTTTTGTCATGTACCATAGGTTTTGGGTGGTTGTGTGTTCATTTTTATTTGTTTCCAGGAAGTTTTTAATTTCTTGTTTGATCTCATTAATAACCCATTCATTGTTTAATAACATTCTGATTCAATGTTATCAAACAAATAAAAATATTCTATGTATTTGAATGCTTTTGAATTTTTTATCATAGTTGATTTCTAACTTCATACCATTGTGAACTGAGAAGATGCTTTGATATTATATAAATCTTCTTAAATTTATATAAACTTTTTTTGTGTATTAACATGTGGTCTGTGTTTGAGAATGTTGCATGTGTGCTTATGAAGAATGTATATTCTGGTGCTTTGGGGTGAAATATTCTGTAAATATCAATTAGATCCATCTGATCTAATGTGTTTCCTTATTAATTTTTTTGTCTGAAAGATCTATCCAGTGATGTCAGTGGGGTGTTAAAAGTCCCCTACTGTGACTGTATTGCTGTCAATTTCTCCCTTAAAACCCTTCAAGAGCTTTTTAATGTACTTGAATGCTCTTTTGTATTATAAGTGGTCTTTCTTGTCTCTTGTTATAGCCATTATTTTGAAGTTTATTTTGTCTGATATGAGTGTTGCTACCCTTTCCATTTGCATGGAAAATACTTTTCCATCACTTTTCTCTCAGTCTGTATATATCTTTTGTTCTAAGGTGGATCTCTTATAGAGAACATATATATGGGTCATGTTTTCTTATCCATTCAGTCACCCTATGCCTTTTGACTAGAGCATTTAAACCATTTACATTTAACTTTATTATTGATAGGTATTTATTTATTGCCATTTTATTTTCTTTGTGCCTATGATCCTCTCTCTCTCCTTTTATTCTTTTTCTTCAAGCAGTCCCTTTAACATTTATTGTATTATTAGTTTGGCAGTATGTATTCCTTTAACCTTTTTTTTTTCTGGAATGCTTTTTGTTTCATCTTCAATTTTAAATGAGAGCATTGCTGGATACAGTAGTCTTGGATTTAGCTTCTTATTTTTTATTACTTCAAATATTTCATGCCACTCCTCTCTGGCCTGAGGTGTTTCTATTGACAAGTCAGTTGTCATTTAATGGGAACTCCTTTGTAGATAATTTTCTGTCTCTCTCTTATTGTTACTAAGAGTCTTTCTTTGCCTTTAACATTTGCCATTTTAAGTATGATGTGTCTAGGTGTGGGTCTCTTTGAGTTCTACTTGATTAGTCCTGAACCTGTACAACATTTCCTTTATCTGGTTGGGGAAGTTTTCTGTCATTATTTATTTAAACAGGTGCTCTGTAGCTTGCTCTCCCTTTTCCCCTTCTAGTATTCCTATAATGCAGATGTTTTTACATTTCACATTGTCTCATAGTTCCCTTAAGCTATCTTCTTGCTTTTTGATTGTGTGTTTTTTTCCATTTGCTGCTGTAATTGGGTAGTTATTTCTCCTTTGTCTTCCAAGTCACTGATTCAATCCTCTGCTTTATCCAATCTATTTTTAATACCTTCCAGTGTGTTCTTGATGTCAGATATATTGTTCTTCATTTCTGTCTGGTTCTTATTCATGGTCTCTCTTTCCCTTTTCATGTTCTTGTAATTTGCACTAAGTTCCTTAACCATCTTTATAACCATTGCTTTGAACTCTATATCTGATGGGTTGCTTGCCTCCATCTCATTTAGGTCTTTTTCTGAAGATTCCTTATTTTCTCACATTTGGGAGTTGCTTTTTTTCTCTCTCTGTTTTAGCTGTCTCTTTGTATTTGCTTCCGTGTATTAGATAGAACTGCTTCCCAGTCTTTGTGGGCTGGCTTAATGTACAAAGTGTTCTGAGGGGTTCAATGGTACAGTCTCTTTGTTCATCTGAGCTGGATGCTTTTTGAGTGTCCCATTATTTGAGCTCTCCTGTTGTAATTTGGACTTGATTGTTAATGTCCTGTTAATAGAAAGGATCTCCCCTCCAACTTTCTTCTAATGAAATTGGGGCTCACTGTATTTTGCTCTGATATTGAATCTGGTCCCTTGGTGTATCTTTCCTGGGTCTCCTGGAAACTGCTCTAGTGCAGGTGGATGTGTGTCACTGCCCCTTTCTGGCCTTGGGCAACCTAACTGAGCTCTGAGAAGCTGAAGTGCCTAGTAATTCAGTGGTCAAGGACTCCTTAACCCAGAGGCTGGGTCTGCCTTGAGTCTCATGCTTTGATTGTCTTGGTTCTGAGTTGCATGCCCTTATTCCAGGGATCTGGTCCTGAATGTGTCAGATGCAGGCACTTGAGGTTGGAAGGGTATTCACACAGTCCCTCTGCCCTACAACAACTTGTGAGGTCCCAGAGCCCATTGGTGTTCAACTTACTGTGCAGTCCTGGAGTCCAGGGTTGTAGGGTAATTTGTGACTCACTACAGAGGCTTTGGTACCTATGAAAGGGTTCTTTTGAAAAGTCTTACTGGTGTGTAGCTCACAGCATGGTTCTGGGGTTGTGTCTGTGGCTGATCTGGGTGGTGGTGAGACTGTGCTCATAGCCAATGCTACTCCCTAAACTATTTTAACAGTGCTTGCATGGAAAAATTATTGAAAGTTCCATATATCTGACTTATTTAGAGATTTTGAAAGTAAGCCACAAGGATTTGTAGTCTTCCTCAGCTTACAGTAAAGGGGGTTGAACAGCACAACTTTGCTTATTTTATCTGGTGGCTAGGAGGATGTGACCACCATAACAACTCACTTCCAATGTTGAAAAACTATTCATTCTTACTTACAATTATCTTATGCTTTCTGGAGCTGATATACATTTTTTTTTCGAGCTAGAGTTTTGAGGCATTTTGTTTGTTATAGATATATGAGTTGTAGAATGCATGGAAACTATAAGTCTGATAAACAATGCTTAAAACATTTCATTTCAAAAAAGTTGATGAGAGACATTCAATTATTTCCTGGCTATTTTAAAAGCATCATTATATTCTATCATAATTTATAGTTTCACTTGTCATACTGGTACATGCAATGGATAAGATCATTAAAATCTTTTTTTCAAGTTTTTATTTATCAGAACCATGGAAAAATTACATTCCCATTAGCTTCAGGGAATGAAAAATTGGGAAAGCATGTCATAACTCATTCCAGGTATTTTTTTTTGTACAGCTATTACTCAGACCTATCTAAAGAAAGATTTGAGCATGAATTATTTCAAAATCAAAATAGTTTCCATAAAATTTCAAATGCATTCTGCACCTGAGGTGCTGACAGAAAAGTCCATGCCAGGCATTTGATCCATGAATGCCCATTTCCCAAATGCTCCAGATCCTTAGATCTACATCTCCTCCATATTTTACTTTGGGCAATTTTCAAATAAAATAAAATAAAATAAAATAAAATAATAAAATACCAGGAAACTATTTATTGATCATAAATCACATTGATGGTTGGGAAATAAAAAGGGTTCCTTTACTTCTTCAGATGTGGTTCCACACATTCTTGTATATCTTTCATCTAAATCAGAAATCCAGATGCAAAATTATGGACTTATGTAAATCATGTCTGTATGTGACATTCCATGGAAGAATATAGGATTGGAAGACCTGATCTGGATATTCAGGCACAAAAAGGACAGGTCAATACTATAGAAAACAATGGACAAAAATATGTTTAAAAGTGAATGTGGTTTTCCCACCTGTGTATACATCTAACTTATTAATTCAACTGAAATAAAGCACTCACTCAAGTAACTAATTAAATGAGCTTAGAATCAGTTGCATTTTAAATTTTAAAAATGTCAGCATTTTTATAGGACTATTGACTAGTTTCCCTTTATTTTTACTTCTCTCTCTCTCTTTCTCTCTCTCTCTCTCTCTCTCTATATATATATATATATATATATATGTATATGTGCACATATACATATACATACATATACATATATAACACATACATATATAATATATAAAAATATATATAATTTTTTAATAAATAATACCACAGTGCATGAGCAGGCCTCCCATCAACACAGGGCAGCTGTGCAAACCTGGCCTTCCAAGCAGACTAGGAACCCTGATTCTCCATGAGATAGGTGGCAATGAGCACCAGTGACTTCATTCACAGCACACACAGGCAGGGACTCTATTTTTCATCACATCCGCATGGGAATGCTAATTCTCAATTCACCCACAATGAACAGCAGTGACTCTAATTCTCAGCAATGTGTGCACAAGGACCCTGATTCGTGGTGCAAGGCTGCACCAAGCAAAATAAACTTCAATACTTGATTCTCAGCAAGAGCACATGGAGACTTTGATTCCTGGTGCATGCTACTGGATTCTGATTTTTGGTGCCTGACTGTGAGGAATCTTCCTTAGTGTGGTGCACGTGGGGACACTGATTCTAGGTGAATGCACAAGGCTACTGCATGCATGTGACTCTGATCCTCTGAGTGTCACTCCCACCGATCCATGGCATCCATACATCTCGATGTCAGAGTGCTTCAATGACACCCAGGTGGTATGAAGCTCCCACTGCGTATGGCTCAGGCTCCTGCAACTTGGTTCTTGGACCTTCTAGTGATAGCAAGAATGGAGAGACAAAGAAACAATCACCAGAGGAAAGAAAGAGAGGAATTGACAAGAAAGAAATCAGAGCAATGGTCATACAGTTCATAAATCAGAAGAATGAGAAAATCAACAACCTATGGAAAAATCAGGAAGAGGAAAGAAACCAAGATGGCAGCATAGGTGACCATCTCATCTAAACTGCGGCCTCGCACAAAAAATTCAAAACTACAGCTAAACAGACATCATCAGAAACACAGGAAAGCTGGATGAGTGGAAATTCTACAAGTAGATGGAAAGAGAGGGGCTCATGGAGATTCAGAGAAACTGCAAAAAGCTGTGATATGGAGACACATGTGTAGAGAGGACAGGTGCAAAGTGCCTGGCTGGCTTCCTCTAGTGGAAGAGAGAAACTCCCAACTGCACTGAACGCCAATTCCAGGCAAGACTCATATACAGGGAGTCTGGACTATTGTAAAAAGGGAGGAGCGCATGGAAACATAGGGGAGCCATGAAAAGCAGAAGTCTGGAGGTGCGTTAGCGTAAGTGTGCACACAGAGGGCTTAGTGCTGATTGTGCTGCTGGCTCTCTCTAGTGTGAGGAAGACAGAACTCTCAATTACACTGAAATCCAGCTCTGACTGCACTGAACCCCATTTTTGGGTGAGACCCTGGGGACCCATACTCATACGTGTTCCTGGAGTACACAGAAACTCAGGGGAGCTGGAAAGGCAGAGATCAGGAAGCACGTGAGCTCAAGTGCACTGCAGATTGCTGTGGGACACTGAGAGGGAAAGGCCGCATAGGGCAAGAGTGATGAGAACCCAAGGCTCTCTGCTCAGCCCTGGGACTCTTCCTCATACAAGTTGAACACAGAGGCTTTTGAAATCTTACAAGTCTTGTATCATAAGGCTGACCCCAGAACAGAAGTTCCCCTGGCATATATATAGCTGATCCTCACAACCAATTTGCTTGGAGATCAATTTCCCCCAGAAATACCAACAACAACAAAGACATAGCTACAGCAAGGCTGTAACAAATTCCACAGAGTGGGGCACCAAAAGTGTTCACCTCAGGTAAATGGGTAGGTAGAGCTGGTGGACACAAAGGAACAAATCACAAACAAAATAAATGGAAGAAAACAAATGACTGGATATAGAGTTCAAAACCACAGTTATAAGCGTTTTTGAGAATTTCCTAGAAAAGATGGATAAATTTAGCAAGAACCAAAAGGAGATGAAAAAGGACCAACTAGAGATGAAAAAGGACCAACTAGAGATTAAACATACACTGACTGAAATAAAAAAAAATATTATACAGAGACCTGACAGCAGACTAGAGGAATGCAATAATTAAGTCAAAGATTTGAAATACAAAGAAGCAGAAAACACTCAAGTGGAAAAGCAAAAAGAATCCAAAACTGTAAAGATCTTGTAAGGAGCCTCTGGGACAACTTCAAGCATACCAGTATCAGAATTATGGGGGTGCCAGAAGAAGAGAGAGAACAAGATACTGAATACCTATTTGAAGAAATAATGAGTGAAAACTTCCGACACCTGGTGAAAAACATAGACTTACAAGTCCAGGAAGCGCACAGAATCCCATATAAAAGGAATCTAAAGAGGACTACACCAAGACACATCATAATTAAAATACCAAGAGCAAAAGACAAAGAGAGAATATTAAAAGCAGCAAGAGAAAAACAGTTAATTACCTACATGGGAGCACCCATATGATTGTCAGTTTTCTCAACAGAAACTATGCAGGCCAGATAGGAGTGGCAAGATATCTATTCATATCTATTGATGAATCTAAAAATCAGATGAATTAAAAATCTGATGATCAGAATAAACAGGTGAATATAATAGAACCAGAGGCATAGAAGGAACTGGATTGAAATTCTCAGGGGGAAAAGGTTGAGGGGGTGCAGGGAGAGACTGAACTAAAATCATACACCTATGGATGATGACAATGGGTGGGGAGGTAAGGGCAGAGGGAGGGGTGGGAGCTGAGTGGAAGGGAGCTATGGTGGGGGGAGAGGAACAATAGTAACAAACTGAACAATAAAGATTTATTAAATAAAAAAATCAGGAAAAAATCAAAAGTGATATACCTATAATAAAAAATGCTATGGAAAGCTTCAACAATATATTAGAGGAAACAGGGGACCAAATTAGTGAATTAGAAGACAAGGTAGAGAAACAAGCCCAATCTGAACAGCAACAAGAGAAAAAAATTAAAGAGCAGGAGAGACTAAAAGAGCGTTGGGACAACAAGAAATAAAGTACATATATATAATAGGAGTGCCACAAGGACCAGAAGAGCAGGGCAATCCTGCTAGCGGTTCTCAACCTGTGGGCAACCTTCAGGTTGAGAACCACTGCTATAGTGCTGAAGACCATTGGAAAACACAGATATTTATATTACAATTCATTAACTGTAGCAAAATTACAGTTATAAAGTAGCAACGTAGATTATTTTATGGTTGGCGGTCACCACAACATGAGACACTGTATTAAATGGTCATGGCATGAGAAAGGTTGAGAATCATTGGCCTAAGGGAACTTTGGGACAACATGAAGTGAAACAACATCCATATAATAGGGGTTCCAGAAGGAGAGGAAATTGAGCAATGAATAGAAAATCTATTTGAAGAAATAATGACAAAAAACTTACCTGATATAGGGAAGAAAAATCTCACACAAATCCAAGAAGCTCACAGAGTTCCAAACAAAATTAATCCAAAAAGACCAATAACAAGGCATATTATAATTAAATTGGCAAACACCAACAACAAAGTAATAATATTAAAAGTGGCCAGAGAGAGAAAGAAAGTTACCTACAAAGGATCCCCTGTCACACTAGCAATTGATTTCTCAACAGAAACACATAAAGCCAGAAGAGAATAGAATGAAATATACAAAACCATGCAAATTAAAGGTGTGAATCCAAGAATACTGTACCCAGCAAGGCTATAAATCAAAATGGAGGGGGAAATAAGGAGCTTCACATATAAAAAAAGGACTAAGTGGATTATTACTGCCAAACGACCAATGCAAGAAATACTGAAGGGTCTGCTGTAAAAAAAAAAAAAAAAAGAAGAAGAAGAAGAAAGAAAGACAGAAAGAAAGAAATAGGAAGCAAAGAAGGAACACACATAAAGAATAAAAAATGGCAACAAATAAGTACCTATCAATAATAACTTTAAATGTAAATGGATTAAATACCCCTATCAAAAGAATAGATACGATAACATGACCCATATATCTGTTGTCTACAGGAACCCCACCTCAGAAAAAAAGAACTCAAGTAGACAGATGGTTAAGGGATAGAAAAAGGTTTTTCAGGTGAATGAAAAAAAAAAGCTGCGGTAGCCATATTTATATCTGACAAATTAGATCTCAAAATGAAGGACATAACAAGAGATAAGGAGAGTCACTTTATAATACTAAAGGGAGCAATCCTACAAAAAGAAATAACTCTGTTAGACATATACACACCCAATACATAAGCACCCAAATACATAAAAAACACAACTTCAGGAGGCTATAAAGGGAGAGATTGATAACAATACAATCATAGTAGGAGACTTCAATACTCCACTCATCATTGGACAAATCTTCTAAACAAAAAAAATCAGCAAAGAAACATCAATCCTAAATGACTCACTAGATCAGATGGAATTAACTGACCTCTTCTGAACATTTCACCCCAAAGCCACAGAATATACATTCTTCTCAAGTGCACATGGGTCATTTTCAAAGATAGAACATATATTGGATCACAGATAAAGTCTCTTCAAATTTAACAAGATAGAAATCATATCAGATATCTTCTCAGATTACAATGGCATAAAATTAGAAATCAACTACAATAAAAACAATCAAACACCTGGAGGCTAAATAGCAGACTATTAAACAATGATTAGGTTGCCAGAGAGATCAAAGAAGAAATAAAAAGCTTTCTAGAAAAAAACAATGAAAACACAAAAATCCAAAATCTTTGGGACAGAGTGAAAGCAGTACTATGATGGAAGTTCATAGCAATAGAAGCCTACCTAAAAAATAAACAACTAAAAGTGGTAATAAACCATCTAACTCTGCAACTTGAGGAATCACAAAGAGAGCAACAAGAAAAGCTTAGAGTGAATAGAAAAAGGGAAATAATAAAGATCAGAGAGTAAGTAAATGACATAGAGAATAAAAAGGAATACAAAAATCAATGAAACCAAGAACTGGTTCTTTGCAAGAATAAACAAGATTGATGAATTTTTTGGCCAGGATCACCAAGAAGTAAAGAGAGAGGACTCAAATAAACAAAATGAGAAATGAAGGAGGAAAAATAACAACTAATCCCATAAAAATAAAAAGGATTGTGAAAAGAAAAACAATATGATGAGCAATTCTATTCCAACAAACTCGTAAACCTAGAAGAAATGGACATATTGCTGCAAAAATACAATTTTCTAAAACTCAACCAGGAAGAATAAAAAATCTGATTAGGCCAATAACTATGGAAGAAATTGAAGCAGTAATCAAAAACCTCCCAACAGAGATATCCCTGGGAAGATGGCAGCTGGCAGGACAAAGGTGAGGGAGAGAAAGTTATTGAGGGGACAAAAGGAGAGTGTATGAGTGTGTGTGGTGGGTCTGTGATTGAGTGAGGGACAGCTGAATCTCATGCAAGCAGTAGAGGCTGGCAGTCCAGGCTCTCTTGGACAAGGAGAGACTGCCATCACAGCTGGCATTTCCTGGACTGTGGAACGTGGGCACTGAGCCCACATCATCTTGAAGGGAAAGCGGCCTTTCTTTGGGAACTCATCAACACTGCCAGACAGATAGGCCTTAGAGCTGCCCTGCGACCCAAAAGCCACTCCAGCAAAAGTCCTGCAGATCGCAGTCCCTGCAAACCAGTGAAATCTGGGACCTCCACCTCCAAAGAAGTGAGTGCAACCTCCCCGTACCTGGCAATGTCGGCATGGCTGCAGCCACACACTGGTCCCAGCTTGCAGAATTCCCAGGTCACCGCATATGTGTGCACCAAGTTTTCCCAGTCTGCAGTGTGTCTTCGCGCCAGTTTGCCAAGCCTGCTAGACCTTGTGTTTGCATGTCCTAGTCGCCCCATTTGTGGTATGCCCTCCTATCTGGTTTGTGGAGCTCCATGGTCACCGCGTTTGGGGGTGCCCTCGTGGCCGCCACCCAACTCAGGTTTTCAGCAGGGTGTTTCTGGCGGTCTGCTCCCTAAGCAGTGCCTGGCAGCCACTAGGAACCCCCACGGTTATAATTTTTTTAACTCTGGACACCACAGTTACACCTCTCCAGGGTGTAGGCCTCTTGAAACACATCACCCTGACAGATGGGTCCTTGGTGCCACTGTGTATCCCCACTGGGCACAAGTGATCTCAATTAAGGGTGCAAAACAACAAAAATAGGCACATTTGTCTCCGATTTCTAGACCCCAGAGTTGTGCTACTCAAGCTCACAGATCTACATCAAGAGAACCCAAATAACTCAAATAGGAAACTATAATAAATTAACAAACACAAGAGAACTGAGAGAATACACCAGTAGCACCATCCCCCCCAAAAAAAAAAAACTTGGGTAGTAACGCAATTGGATCTACAATTAAAACATTAGAGGAAATCAGGGGAAGATGTAAAAGCAATCCACAAAAGGAAATAAAAAGAGGAATCACCAGAAAGGGAGTTAGATGAAATTGAAGCCAGCAGCTTTTCAGAGAAAGAATTCAGAATAATGGTTTTAAGGATGTTTATATGGAAGACAAACACAGTGGTACCTCGAGATATGAGTTTAATTCGTTCAGTAATCTTGATCATATATCAAGTTGCTCGTATCTCAAAGCAAATTTCCCCATTGAAATCAATTGAAATGCCGTTAATCCATTCCAGCCCCCAAAATACCATCCCAGTTGTTCTTGTTATGTGTTTTTGAATAAGAAAAATGTATTTATAAATGACAAATATTGTATACAAACATCATAAAAGAGAATGTAAAGGAATAAAGTGGTTTTATAAAGTGTATTTACCTACTCGTTACACTCTTAATGCTACACTTTATCCCTAAACTGAATGTAACTTAACTAATCTTCACTGAACTTAATTGCTACTGGTCTTTGCATTTTTGGCCGATTTCAAAAAAAAAAACGTGTCCAACGAGGTTTGCCTCTTCCTCCCTTTCAGAATGTTTCTGAAATGGGTGAGGCAAGTTTCATTGAACAGCTCTGATACACGACCAGTAGCAACTTTTTCGGGGTGTTTCTTTTCCACGAAGTGTGACACCCTCTCCCACATTCCTAAGATCTCCTTTATCTCACTTGTAGAGATCTCCTCCACCTCTGGCTCCTCCTCGAAACCAATTTCTTGGAGAACCTCCGCATGTTGCTGAGACTGCAACTCTTGTAACTCCTCCTTGGTGAGTTCCAGAGAGTGCTCCTCGACGAGCTCATTCACGTCTCTCTCATCCACCTCCAGGCCCACCGATTTTCCCAGAGACACTATCTCCTCCTCCACTGGCACCTCGGGTTCGAATCCTTCGAAGGTCCTTTTGGCTACGGCCTCAGGCCACAGCTTCTTCCATGCAGAGGTCAAAGTCCTCTTTGTAACACCCAGCCAGGCCTGATCAATAATTCTGAGGCATATCACGATGTTAAAGTGGTTCTTCCAGAACTCTCGAAGGGCGAGGTTTGTGTTCTCCGTCACCTCAAAGCATTGCCGGAACAGGTGCTTGATGTACAGCTTTTTAAAATTAGAAATCACCTCCTGATCCATGGGCTGCAGGATAGGAGTGGTGTTGGGAGGTAGGTAGACAACCTTTATAAACTTGAACTCTACGAGGAGTTCATCTTTGAGGTTCGCTGGGTGAGCAGGAGCATTGTCGAGGACGAGGAGGGCTTGCATGGTTAGGTTGTTTTCCTGTAGATATTTCTTAACAGAAGGGCCGAAAACCAGGTTTACCCACTCCACAAAGAACTGCCTGGTGACCCATGCCTTCAGGTCACATAACTTGCAGTTTATCTTTTAAAATCTTATGTGACTTAAAGACTCTGGGGTGTTCCGAATGGTATACGAGCAGAGGCTTGATCTTGCAGTCGCCACTCACATTGGCGCACAGTGCGAGAGTTAGCCTATCCTTCATGGGTTTGTGGCCTGGCATCGCTTTCTCCTATGACGTTATATAAGTCCTATTCGGCATCTTCTTCCAGAAAAGCCCTGTCTCGTCACAGTGAAAGACTTGCTGGGGATACATCCTTTGGCTTCTATCAATTCGGAAAAAGTTTTGAGGTAATCCTCAGCTGCCTTCACATCCGAACTTGCTGCCTCACCATGCCTGATGATGGAGTGAATGCCAGATCTTTTCCTGAAGTTATCAAACCAGCCTCTACTGGCTTTAAATGTGTCTTTCGATGCTTCGTCCTTGGAAGTGCTCGGGGTCTGCTCCAGCAAATCACCGTAAATCACTCGCGCCTTCTCGCATATGATGCCCTGTGTTAATGTATCTCCTTTAAGCTGCTTCTCCATCTTTTCATGGAGAGAGCTACGGAGCTTAGAAATTTTTTAACATGCTTAGCTGGCATTATACCCTTTATCGACTCCTTCTGTTTAAGCACAGTGCAGATCGTTGAAGTACTACACCTGTATTGCCTCGCCAAGTCAGCCACTAGCACACCTTGCTCATATTTTTCTATGATTTCACGCTTTAATTCAATAGACATCATCCTCTTCTGAGCACTGACCTTTCCACTCGCTTTCTTTGGACCCATGGTTATAAAAAGAAATGTGATAAAGTATGTAAATGCACAAAAGATGCTTCGACAACGAGGTAAACAAGCACGCTGACTGAGGCATGGGGAAATATGAGATGCTTGAGTCATGGTAAACTGGTGGGTCGTGTGCAGCCGGCTGATCCACGCAATTACTCATATCTCCAATGTTGCTCATATTTCAAAGCAAAAAATCGCTAGCTCGATGGCTCATATCTCAAAAATCTCATATTTTAGAGCACTCATGTCTCGAGGTACCACTGTATACACAACTCAACAACAATATCACACAACTCCATGAAAACTATAAGGAGCTGGAAAAGAATGTCACCAAAGTGAAATGAAACCAACCGGAGATGAAGAAAAACATAGCTGCAATAAGGAACACAATGGAAGGCCTAGACAAGAAGAGGCTGAGGACCACATCAGCGAATTAGAAGACAAGGTAGGAAAAAACACACAAAGACAGCAACAACTGGAAAAAAGACTTAAAAAACAAGAAGAGAGCCTAAGGGAGCCATGGGACAGAATAAAACAAAACAACATTTGCTTAATGGGGATCCCAGAATGAGTGAAAGAGAAGCAAGAAATAGAAAACCTATTTAAAGAAATAATGAAAGAAAATTTCCCTGATATTGGCAAGGAAAAAAATATGCAAGTCCAAGAAGTACACAGAGTCCCAAACAAGTTGAACCCCAAAAGACTGACACCAAGACACAACATAATTAAATTGGCAAACATTAATGCTAAAGTAAGAAACTTAGAGGCTTCCAGAGAGAGACAGAAATTTACCTACAAGATGTCTCCTATTAAAGTATTAACTGATTTCTGAAAGAAACACACCAATCCACAAGAGAATGGAATGAAATATATAAAGTGATGCAAAACAAGGGTCTGAATCCCAGAATACTATACCCAGCAAGGCTTTCATTCTAAATTGAAGGTGGAATCAGGAGCTTTACAGACAAGAAAGGGCTAAGAGAGCTTATCACCACCAAGCCAACAATGCAAGAAATACTAAAGGGACTGCTGTAAAAAGAAGAAAGAGAAAGGCAAGAAAAAAACACAAACACTAAGAAAAAATATGACAACAAACATGATCTTGACAATAATATTAAACTTAATGGCTTAAATGCACCAAGCAAAAAACATAGGGTAGCTGAATGGTTAAGAAAACATGACCCATACATTTGCTGTCTACAAGAGACCCACCTCAGAGCAAAGGATTCACACAGACTGAGAGGGAAGAGATGGAAGAAAATATTTCAGGAAAATAGAAATGAGAAAAAAGCTTGGGTGGCAATACTTGTATCTGATAAAATTAACCTCAAAATAAAGGCTAGAACAAGAGATAAGGAAGGCCACTATATAATACCAAAAGGAACAATTCATCAAGAAGATATAACTCTGGTGAACATATATCCACTTAAAAAAAAAACTCCTGGAGGATATCAAGGGAGAGATCAACAATAATACAATCAGAGTAGGGGATTTTAATACACCACTGATATCTCTGAACAAATCCTCTAGACAAAAAAAAAAACAGGAAAGAAACAGCAATTCTAAATAACTCACTATATCAGATGGACCTAGTTGACATATTCAGAGCATTTCACCCCAAAGCCACAGAACATACGTTCTTCTCAAGTGCACATGGGACATTCTCAAAAATAGACCACATATTGGGTCACAAGGAAAGTCTCCCCAAATTCAAAATGATTGATATTATATCAAACATTTTCTCAAACCACAATGGCATAAGATTACAAGTAAACTATAATAAAAACATTCCAAAAAATTCAAACACTTGGAAGTTGAATAGCATGTTACTAAACAATGATTGGATTATAAATGAGATCAAAGAAGAAATTAATAATATTCTGGAGACTAATGACAATAGAAACACAACAATCCAAATGCTATGGGACACAATGAAAGCAGTGCTGAAAGGGAAGTTTATAGCTCTACAGGCCTACTTCAAAAAACAGGAAAAAATGGTATTGAATCACCTAACTCAACAACTCAAAGAACTAGAAAGAGAACAACAAGAAAAACACGCTGTGAGCAGAAGGAAGGAAATAATAAAAGATTAGAGCAGAAATGAATGACATAGAGACAAAAAATAATACAAAAAATCAACAAAACAAAGAGCTTGCTCTTCAAAAGAATAAACAAGATTGATGAACCTCTAGCCAGGCTCACCAACTAGAAGAGAGAGGACCCAAATAAACAAAATCAAAAACAAGAGAAGTGAAATAACTACAGACCTCACAGAAATACAAAGAATTTTTTAAAAATATGAACAACTCTATTCTAACAAATTTCACAACCTAGAGGAAACAGACAGATTCCTAGAAAAACACAACCTTCCAAAACTCACTCAGAAAGATTCTAAAAACCTCAACCCGCTGATAACGATGTAAAAAATGGAAGCAGTCATCAAAAAGCTTCCAGCAAATAAAAGCCCAGGGTCAGATGGCTTCACAGGGGAATCTTGCCAAACATTCATAGAAGAATTAGAATCCATCCTTTTCAAACTATTCCAGAAAATTCAAGAGTAAGGAACACTTCCAAACTCTTTCTATGAAGCCAGCATCATCCTAATAGCAAAACCAGATAAAGATAACACAATAAAAGGGAATTAAAACCAATATCCCTCATGAACATAGATGCCAAAATCCTCAACAAAATTCTAGCAAATCGGATCCAGCAGCACATCAGAAAGATCATACACCATGACCAAACAGGATTTATCCCAGGAATGCAAGGATGGAACAATATTCACAAATCAATAAACATGATACATCACATAAAAAATTGAGAGATAAAAATCTCATAGATCAATTGATGCAGAAAAAGCATTTGACAAAATCCAACACGCTTTCTTGATAAAAACTCTCAGCAAGGTGGGAATAGAATGATCATACCTCAACATAATAAAAGCTATATATGACAAACCCATAGCCAACATCATACTCAATGGGCAAAATCTAAAACCATTACCCTAAAAACAGGAACAAGACAGGGATGCCCACTCTTACCACTCCTATTCAACATAGTGCTGGAAATACTAGCCATTGCTATCAGACAAGAAAAAGAAATAAATTCATCCAAATAGGTAAAGAAGAAGTTAAACTCCTTATTTTCAGATGAGATGATACTATCCTTAGAAAACCCTAAAAACTCCATCAAAAAAAATTATTAGATGTGATAAATGAATTCAGCAATGTAGCAGGATACAAAATTAACACCACAAAATCTATGACATTTCTATATACTAATAATTAAGTTACAGAAAGAGAGATTAAAACAGCAATCCAAATTACCATCGCAACAAAAAAATCAAGATACCTAGGAATAAACTTAACTAAGGAGGTAAAAGACCTCTATGCAGAAAACTACATAGCACTAAAAACAGAGATAGAGGCAGATATAAACAGGTGGAAGAACATACCATGTTCATGGATTGGGGGAATCAATATCATCAAAATGTACATACTACCCAAAGCAATCTATAAATTCAATGCAATCCCCATGAAAATACTAAAGGCATACTACAGGTCTAGACTGAACTCCAAAAATTCATCTGGAATGAAAACAGACCTCAAATAGCTGCAGCAATCCTCAGAAAGAAGAACAAAGTAGGTGGGATCTCAATACCAGATATCAAGCTGCATTACAAAGCCACTGTTCTCAAAGCTGCCTGGTACTGGCACAAGAACAGACACATAGATCAATGGAATAGGATAGAGAACCAAAAAATTGACCCAAACTACTATGCTCAATTAATATTTGACAAAGGAGACACGCACATACAATGGAGTCAAGACAGTCTCTTCTACAAATGGTGTTGGGAAAATTGGACAGAAACATGCAAAAAAGTGAAACTAGACCACCAACTTACACCATACACAAAAATAAACTCAAAATGGATAAAGGCCTTAAACATAAAACAGGAAACCATAAAAATACTAGGGGAATCCACAGGCAGCAAAATTTCCGACATATTCAAAAGGAACTTCTTCACTGACACAGCTCCTTGGGTAATGGAAACTAAAGAAAAAAAATGGGACTACTTCAAAATAAAAAGCTTTTGCACAGCACAGGAAACCATCAACAAAACAATAAGAAAGCCCACTGCATAGAACATATCTGCCAATGATATCATTGATAAAGGTTTAATATCCAACATTTATAGGGAACTCATTCAATTTCACAAATAGAAGATAATCCAATTTAAAAATGGGCAACTGATCTAAATAGGCACTTCTTGAAAGAAGACAGAAGGAAGGCCAAGATATGAAAACCTGCTCAAAGTCACTACTCATCAGAGAGACGCAAATCAAAACAACAATGCTGTACTGTCTCATACCTGTCAGAATGGCTATCATCAACAAATCAACAAATGACAAGTGTTGGTGAGGATGCGGAGAAAAAGGAACACTCATGCACTGCTGGTGGGAATGCAGACTGGTGCAGCCACTGTGGAGAACAGTATGGAGTCTCCTCAAAAAACTAAGAATGGAAATCCCATTTGACCCAGTGATCCCAATTCTAGGAATATACCACAAGAAACTAGAAACTCCAATCAGAAAGGATATATGCACCCCTATGTTCATAACAGCACAATTCACCATAGGTAAGATTTGGAAACAGCCTAAGTGCCCATCATCAGATGATTGGATTAAAAAACTGTGATACATCTACACAATGGAATACTACACTGTGGTAAAAAAAAAAAAAAGGAGCTTCTACCATTTGCAACAACATGGATTGAGATGGAAAGCATTATGCTTAGTGAAATAAGCCAGGCTGAGAAAGACAAATTTCACATAATTTCACTCATCTGTGGAATATAATGAATGACATAGCCTGATAATCAAAATCAGATCCAGAGAATGAGAAACATCCATCAAAACATCAAACCTCACAGAAGGTTGGGGTTGGTGGGAATAAGCGGGAGAGATCAACAGAGGGACTTCTATACATGCATATGAGCATAATCATTGGGCACAGACAACGTGGAGGGTGGGGCATGAGAGGGAATTCATACAGTGGTCTCCATAACCATAAGAAAAATTGTTTCATGAGACAAAGGTTTTTAAATTAAACTCTGTAACACGAAAATCATTTTTGAAGGAAATAATAGAAGTTTCCTTTAAATGTCATAAGGATTGTAATTAAAAGTCAATATATTTGGCCTCTTGAGCTAAGGTAAGTAATCTGTGTTTTTGCCTCCCTGAAAAAGTTTATATAAAGTTACAAAAAGAAATTCACAACCCGTTTGAAATTGAACTGCCATGGCCTAGAGCAAAGAATATCCTTTCATGATATTATTGTACATTATCATTTAATTTTTGATATTTCACAACAGCATATTATACAACTATCACAAACAAACTTACAAACTATTTATTTGGATGTTTAGCAGCAATTTAAAGAAAAAAAAAGGACATGAAAAGATGTAATCCCTATCAGAAGGAATTGAGGCACTGGGAAGACACTTGAGCATTCTATACTGGCCCCTCTTTCCTCTGTTGCCAAGAGGGACCCTCTTCTCACAACCCAATGGCCCTCAGCTGTAGCCTGAGCTTTCTATTCATGCTGAAGTTGAAGTCTCGATGTGGCTGGTATAATGGATGTGTCTCTCGCCAAATGATGTAAACTGGGCCCTCCCTGGAGAAGGAACCTGAATTCTGAGAGATAAGTGATCAGGGCTGGGGCCCCGCCAGTAGGCGAAGGAATCCCCAAGGCAGGTGCTAGGCATGGAGGCCACGGGGGGCATAGGCTACCATGGAGACAGAACTGAACCTCAAAACACCCTGCTTGGCCCCTGGGGATGACTGGTTCGCTAGAGACGGGTAAGATTCCTCAGGGAAGGAACAAGCTAAGACAATCCTGTCACAGAGGGGATATCAGGAGAGAACTTGGTGGTCAATAGAGGTAGGGCACAGATTCTCACCCCCCTCCCCAAACCTTGCAGGGATCTGAACCTTCACCCCTTCTGAGGGAGGTCTCCTTCTCCCATGGCTATCTTGCTTCCCATGCTCAGAACATATCGGGACCCAGGTAACAGACAGAGATGTGGCCCAGCTTAAATCAGGACCCAGGTAACAGACAGAAACATGCCGACAGCAGCTGCCCTATATCTAAATTCAGCCTAGCACTAGGAATACTCAGTGCTTACTCAAGAATGCAAATAAACCTTTCCACTAATATATACAGGATAATCGAAGATTGTTGGTAGAGTATTAAATTTGACGTAAAATAGTTATCAAGCTTTCAGATTAATTTAAATTGGTGAATTGATATAAGTGAACACCCAAGGAAATTTAAGTGTCCTGGACAAAAAGCTGTTTCTAAAGTGTTAATTAAAATTTCTATTGTTAGCTGATCTCATGGTAAAATTGCTTAATATGCAATGAACATAAAACAGGCATAATTGCGTGCAAAATATTAAAATTTAAAGTTATCAAGATTGCATTAAAAATTTTACCAAATTCTCCATTAACCAAAAAAAGGGGGGAGAGTAGGATAATATCATGTAAGGAAAAATATCTGGTAAGTAAATTATATCTAGAAAATTTTCACTTTAGAAAATTAATTTCCATTTGTAATGCTAACAGCAAGACACCCATGAAAAACACACATGGTGCCAAAATAAGCCAAAGGAAAAGCGGGTAGGCAAAAATAAAAAGGACCCCAAATCAATTTTATAGAAAAGATTCCTTTATTAACTCTTGGTGGAGAATATGTTAGAATATGTTTATATACTTTCAGAAAACAACTCCAAGACCAAGTGGACATCCTGCAACAGAGAGGAACTGACAGGTCTGCTCCAACCAAGAAGCTAAGAGGAGAAACAGTCCAGAAATGGAAGACACTGACGACGCTTTGCCATGTGAGCAGTCAGCACCTGTGCATTGCTACAGGATGCCTAGGACCAAAGCAGCGAGGGTCAGACCAGCATTGCCACCATTTGTCCACTCTCCAAATGCCATTGATGATGTGTACACATAAGGAACTGTTTGACATTGAAACTGGGACTCAAAGCTATTGGTCATTGAAATTGGGACTCAAACATTTTTTTTTTCTCTTGTGGGTTTATTTCTAGCCTACAGTGGCAAGATGTTTTTAAAGACAGGGGAGTGTTGGGGAGCAGATGCAAAAGTAAAGAAGCAACGAATAGACTGTCGTGCAACAGAGGGAAGGCAGGGGGAGTTGGGGGGAAGGAACAGTGCTGTAGGAGATCAACCAAAGGACTTGTATGCATGTGTGTAGGCTTAGCCAGTGGATACAGGGCATTGAAGGGGTCAGGGCGGGAAGATGGGTGAGGGCATGTACTGGGGTGTGGAGAAGGCTGGGAAGGACAATAGGGAAAAGATAAATTAAAAAAAAACTACAAGGGAGTTGGAATCTAAAAAAATTCATTCATCATGATTGATCCCATAATCTCTTGGTCTTAGAAAGAAGATAGAAGATTGTGGGAATGTTTACGTTTCTACCTAAGTATTCCATTTTTAAAAAACAGTAATGTAAATGGTATTGTTTATTAATTTTTGTTTTTCACCGAGACCAGTTTGGCTCAGTGGATAGAGCGTCGGCCTGTGGACTGAAAGGTCCTGGGTTCAATTCCAGTCAGGGCATCATGTACCTTGCTTGCGGGCACAAATCGAGTATGGGGCATGCAGGAGGCGGCTGATCAATATCTCTCTCTCATCTATGTTTCTGACTTTCTATCCCTCTCCCTTCCTCTCTGTAAAAAAATCAATAAAATATATTAAAAAAATTTTTTTTTGTTTTTCAATAGTTCATTGCTTTTATATAAAAATACAGTTGACAGTGGATTTTTGTGTATTGACCTTGAATCTTACAACCTTGTTAAACTCGAATATTTGTGAGGAAAAAAAAACAACACCTTCCAACAAACAAAAACCCTGGGCCAGATGGCATCACAATGGAATTTTAGCAAATATTCAAAGAAAAAATAATACCTATCTTTCTCAGACTATTCCAAAAATTTCAAGAGGAAGGAACACTTTCAAGTTGCCTACAAAGCCAGGATTACCCTAATCACAAAACCAGATAGTCACAATAGAAAGAAAGAATTACAGGCCAATATCTCTCATGAATAAGGACACCAAAATTCTCACCAAAATTCTAACAATACTAGCATACATTAGAAGGATCATATGCCATTACCAAGTGGGATTTATTCCAGGAATGCAAGAATGGTACAATACCCACCAATCAATAAATGTCATATAACACATTAACAAAATGAGAGATAAAATCCATATAATCATATAAATGGATGCAGAAAATGTATTTGGCAAAATCCAACCCCCTTTCTTGACAAAAACTCTCAGAAATGTGAGAATAGAAGCATCATATCTCAACATAATAAAAGCCATATATGACAAACCCACAACCAACATCATACTCAATGGGCAAAAACTGAAACTATTTCCCTTAAGAACAGGAACAAGACAGGGATTCCCACTCTGACCATTCATGTTTTACATAGTACTGGAAATTCTAGCAATAGCAATTAGATAAGAAGGAATAAAAGGCATCCAAATTGGAACAGAAGATGTAAAACTGTCATTATTTGCAGAAGACATGATATTGCACATTGAAAACCCTAAGGTCTCCATCAAAAATTACTAGACTCAATAAATGAATTAGGCAATGTAGCAGGATACAAAATTAACACCCAGAAATCTGTGGCTTTTCTATAAACTGCAATGAACATGCAGAAGGAGAAAGTACAAAACAATATGACTTAGCATTGCAAAAATAAAAAAAATTTAGATACCTAGGAATAAATTTAACCAAAGAGATAAAGGATATATACTCAGAAGATTTCAGGATACTGAAATAAAGAGAGAAAAGGATATAAAAAAATGGAAGAACATACCATGTTCATGGTTTGGTAAAGTCAACATCATTAAAATATTCATACTACCCAAAGCAATCTATAAATTCAATGCAACCCCCATTAAAATACTTCAAAGACCCTGTAAATTTTGGAGATTAACCCTTATTGGAGATACCATTGGCAAATATATTCTCTTATGCCGTGGACTTTCTTGTTGTTTTATTGATGTGGTTTTTTTTTGTTGTTGTTGTACAGAGCTTTTTTTCAATAATAGTCCCATTTGTTTATTTTCTCTTTATTGTCCATTGGTCTAAGAGATATAGCAGTAAAAATATTGCTATGACAAATGACTACTATTTTTCTGCTTGTGGAATCTTCTAAGATTTTTATAGATTTTCATCTTACATTTAAGTCCTTTATCCATTTGGAATTGGATATTCAAATTCAAAAATTCATCTGGAATAAAAAAAACAAATAGCTGCTACAATCTTGAGAAAGAAGAACAAGGTTGGAGGGATCATAATTCTAGAAATCAAGCTATACTATAAATAAATTATTCTCAAAATTGCCTGGTACTGGCACAAGAACAGACATATAGACCAGTGAAACAGAACAGAGAACCCAGAAATCAACTCAAGCCAGTATGCTCAACTAACATTTGACAAAGGAGGCAGAACATACAATGGAGTGAAGACAGTCTCTTCAATAATGGTGTTGGGAAAATTGGACACATATATGCAAAACAAAATGAAACCAGACCAAAAACTTGCACCATATACAAAACTAAACTCAAAATGAATAAAGGACTTAAATATAAGATGAAAATTCTTTTACAGTCTTAGAAGGTACCATAAGCAGCAAAATAGCAGTCATTTATCATAGCAATATTTTTACTGCTACATCTCTTAAGGCAATGAAAAATAAGGAGAAAATAAACAAAGGGGACTACATTTTAAAAAAGCTTCTGTACAGCAAAAGAAACCATCAACAAAACAACAAGAAAGCCCACTGCATAAGAAAATATATTTGCCAATGTTATCTCCAATAAGGGTTTAATCTCCAAAATTTACAGGGAACTCAGTATATAACAATATGATGATAAACAATCCAATCAAAAAATGGACAAAGGACCTAAATAAGACACGCTTCAAAAGATGATATACAGAAGGCCAAGAGACACATGAAAACATGATCAAACTCACTAATCATCTGAGACGTGCAATTTGAAATAACAATGAGGTTTCATCTCACACCTGCCAGAACGGCTATCATCAACAAATCAACAAATGATAAGTGCTGGACAGGATGCAGAGAAAAAGGAACCTTCCTTCACTGCTGGTGGGAATGCAGACTGGTGCAGTCACTGTGGAAAATAATATGGCATTTCCTCAAAAATTTAAAAATGGAACTTCTATTTGACCCAGTAATCCCACTTCTATGATTATATCTTAAGAAAATAAACACCAATCAGAAAGAATATATGCACCCCTATGTTCATAGCAGCACAAGATTTGTAAACAGCCTAAATGCTCATCAGCAGAGTGGATTAGAAAACTGTGATACATCACAACAATGTTATACTAAACTGCTATAAAAAAAGAAGTAATTCTTACCATTTGCAAGAGCATGGATTGAACTGGAAAGCATTTTGCTAAGTGAAATAAGCTAGTCAGTGAAAGAAAAATACTATATGATCTCACTCATTTATGGATAATAAAGAGTATTGTAAACTGAAGAACAAAAATATATACAGAGACAAAGAAGCATCGAACAGACTGTCAAATTACACTGGGAAGGCAAGAGAGGGATGTCTGGGGGTAAGAGATCAAGCAAACAAAATGTATGCATGTATATAAACATAATCAAAGGACACAAGACACTGGGGCGAGGTGGGGGGGAGGGGGAGTGTTGAGGGCATGTACCTGGTTAAGGGAGACCCAGGGGGAGATCAACGGGGAAGAAAGGAGACATATGTGCTACTATTTGTAATAATTAAAACAATAAAATAAAATTAAAACAAAAAAATAAAATAAAAATAGAAGGAGAGAAAATGGCAGCAGAGTAGACAGATACATGCGTCTGGAGCCTTGTCCCTGGGCAGAGGGAGAGAGAGCGGCTGAGAGTTGCACTGGGAGTGTTTGTTGGCAAGTTAAGAGTAAGTTATCCTCCAGGAGAAGGTGGGGGACTGCTGGATGGGGCTCTCCTGGCCAGGCCCCACTGCCATGGGGATTTTGTCTGCTGGAGCCACCAGGGCGAACGCGGAGACCGCACCATCTTGCAGAGGGAGGTGGATGTCTGCAGCAGTCTGAAGCCTGCGGCTGGGGCACCCATTGAGCAGCCTGGGACCTGTGGACCCAGAACTCCGCTCTCCAATCTGCACAGACATGCGGCTGAATCAGAGATCCACAGAGCACATGGAAAGGTCAGATTTCGCCTGGGATAAGAAGGAAGTGGATGTCTGCGGAGGTCTGAAAGCTGTGGCTGGCAGAGGCACCCACCGGACAGCCAGGCACCCAGAACACGGCTCTCCAAACAGCCCAGATACGTGGGTGGCGGATTTGGAGATCCACACGGCACACAGAAAGGTCGGATTTTGCCTGGGATAGGGTGAGGTCTCCTACCCCGCAGAACAGAGACGCGCACACTGTGGGAACCGGGCTGCGGGTAAGGTGCCTCTGGAGAGATTCCCAGAGGTAGGCAGGGCGTGATCCCTAAGTGTGGAGGCAAACTCCAAGCTGTTGACAGAGGGGAGCTCTGGAAAACGACTCATTTTTTTCTGGGGCAGAGGGACAGCCGGGGAGTTATTATAGTGTCCCAGCTGCAAAATCCCCACAAACCGGCTTTGAGAACCACAGAGTAGCAGGATCTGAACACAGCCTAGAGAAGTCCTGTGCTTTGTCTCAGAGATCAATTCTGAAACACTGCCACCCAGTGGATGACACACAAATTGACTCTCGCATAACCATAAAAGAATAAAGAGATTAAAACACCAACAGGGGAACACAAGGACTGCAATACCTTCCCTGTTGGGAAACAGGAGTGCCAAGCAGAATAATAGTGGAAGTGAATGACCATTCTATTTTTTTTCTTTTTTTCTTTTTACTTTTTTCTTTTTTTTTAATTTTATTTTTATTTTTCATTTTTACATACTTAAATTAAAGAATATTTTTTTGTTTCCGCCTCAATTGATTTTACCTTTTTAATTATTACATTTTTGTTTTAAACTAGTATTATTAATTACTACTAGTACTTTAGCTTTTTGGAAATAAACAAGTGTCATTTTGTTTTCCCTTTATTTTATTTCAGGATTAGAGTTCTACATTCTATTTTCATCTTTCCTTTAGCATAATTCTACTCCAACTCAATTCTACCTTTATGCCAACACTTTCCTCCTAACTTTCCCCATTTTGTTGACTTGTTTCTCTTTCCCTTTTCCAACTTTAGATTCTCCCTATTCTTTCTCTTTACCTAGTTAAAATTTCACCCCATTTATATATCTAATTTCAAATCCCCTACTACAAGTCCATACAAACCTCTCTCTTCTTCTCTTCACTAGACAAAAAGTTGTTTTTTGTTTATGTCAATTTGTTGGTATTTGCCTGAAAAGTGATTATATCGATTTTTTTGAATTATTTTGTGAGATTGTTTCAGTTTATTCTACTTATTTTATTTTGGTTTTGCTTGCTTTGTTTTTTAACCTCTCTTTTCCCTCACCTTCCTCGATACCAGTTGCTATTTGCAGTTTGTATTAATCTCTAGGTACTGGTTTCTGGCCTTTATTGGGACTAGTGACTGCTCTATTGGTGTTTTCTCCTCACATCTATAGTTTGTTCCCCTTTTGTCTCTCATGTGCTTTCTTTTCTCTCTGACTTTTTTCTCTTCCTCTTTTCTTCTCCTTCATCTCCTCTTTATTTTATTATTTTATTTTATTTTATTGTTTCTTTCTTTCTTTCTTTCTTTATTTATTTATTTATTTATTTATTTATTCCTTTCTTGCTCTCCCAATTTGATTTTGGCATTTCTTTCTTTTCTTTTCTCATCACTTTCCTCTTCTTCATTCTCTATTACCCCTAATTTGTCTTTCATTGGTGGTCACCTTGCTTGTGATTATTAACATCTTGAATACATTTCTACTCAATGCCTTCTGTGCTGTACCTGGTCATGTTGTAGTTAGTGCCTTTCAATCAACGTAGGAGAGAGAACTACATAACCAGACACTGGGAGAAGAAAGACCATGGGCAGAAAAAGAAACAGCCCACATTAGACAGAAAGGCAGGTTTCACCAGAAAAGGAAGTAAACAAAACAGAAGCAGAAATAAGCCTACCAGAGAAAGAGTTCAGCGAAATGATCATAAGGTGGATGAAAAGAATGGAAGACAAAATCGACAATCTGAAAAAGAGCCAACAGGAAATGAAGAAGACCAAAGAGGAGACCAAGAAGCAGCAAAAAGAAATGCAGAAGAACCTAGAGGAAGTGCAGAATAATAAAGAAATGAAAAATGACATCACTGCTATAAAGAACTCAATAGAGAGCATCAAAAGTAGACTAGAAGAAGCAGAGGACCACATCAGTGAGCTAGAAAACACGGTAGGAAAAAATACCCAAGTACAGCACCCTCTAGAAAAAAAAGTTAACAAGCAAGATGAGAGCCTAAGGGAACTTTGGGATAACATGAAACAAAACAACATCCGCATAATTGGGGTTCCAGAAAGAGTGGACACTGAACAAGGATTAGAGAACGTGTTTGAAGACATAATGACAGAAAATTTCTCCAATATAGGAAAGAAAAAACCCACACAAATCCAAGAAGCTCACAGAGTCTCAAGCAAAATGAACCTCAACAAACCGACACCAAGGCACATTATAATTAAATTGGCAAACACCGACGACAAAGTAAGAATCTTAAAAGCAGCCAGAGAGAAACCGAAAGTTACCTACAAAGGAACCCCCATAAGACTAGCTACTGATTTCTCAACAGAAATTCATCAGGACAGAAGGGAATGGAGTGAAATATACAAAGTCATGCAAAGGAAGGGTCTGAATCCAAGAATACTGTACCCTGCAAGACACTCCATCAAAATTGAAGGTGAAATCAGAAGCTTCACAGACAAAAAGGACTAAGGGAATATATTACCACCAGACCACTAATGCAAGAAATGTTAAAGGGTCTGCTGTAATAAAAGGAAAGAGGAAGCGAAGAAAGAACTCGGGGGTAAGGACTAAAAATGGCAACAGGTAAGTACTTATCAATAATAACTTTAAATGTAAACGGATTAAATGCTCCAATCAAATGACATAGGGTAACTTAATAGATAAGAAAACATGATCCATATATCTGCTGTCTGCAAGAAACCCACCTCTGGAAAAGAGGTGCAAACAGATTGAAGGTGAAGGGATGGAAGATGGTATTTCAGGCAAATGGAAATGAAAAAAAAACTGGGGTTGCAATACTTATATCTGACAAATTAGATCTCAAAGTGAAGGACATAACAAGAGATAAAGAAGGCCACTTCGTAATACTAAAGGGAACAATTCAACAATAAGAAATAACTCTGGTAAACATATATGCACCCAATATAGGAGCACCTAAATTCATAAAAAAACTCTTGGAGGATATTAAGGGAGAGATTGACAGCAATATGATCATAGTAGGAGACTTTAATACCCCAGTGTCACCATTGGACAAATCCTCTAAACAAAAATTCAGAAAAGAAACATCAATCCTAAATGACTCACTAGACCAGATGGAATTAATTGACATCTTCAAAACATTTCACTCCAAAGCCACAGAATATACATTTTTCTCCAGTGCACATGGGTCATTTTCAAAGATAGATCATATGTTGGGTCATAAGAAAAGTCTCTTCAAATTCAAGAAGATAGAAATCATATCAAGCATTTTCTCAGACCACAGTGGCATAAAACTGGAAATCAACTATAATAAAAACAATAGAAAGGAATCAAACACATGGAGACTAAACAGCATGCTTTTAAACAACAACTGGGTAACCAGAGAGATCAAGGAAGAAATAAAAAACATCATGGCAACAAATGACAATGACAACACAACAATACAAAATTTATGGGACACAGTGAAAGCAGTCTTGAGAGGGAAGTTCATAGCCCTACAAGCCTACTGCAAAAAACAGGAAACAATGGTAATAAATTACCTAACCCTACAACTCAAAAAGCTAGAACGAGAGCAACAAGAAAAGCTCAGTGTACTCAAAAGGAAGGAAATAGTGCAGATCAGAGCTGAGATAAACAACTTAGAGACAAAGAAACAATTCAAAAGATCAACAAAACAAAGAGCTGATTCTTTGAAAGGATAAACAAGATTGATGGACCTCTAGCCAGGCTTACCAAGAAGCAAAGAGAGAAGACCCAAATAAACAAAATCAGAAATGAAAGAGGAGAAATAACAACAGACCCTGTGGAAATAAAAAAGGGTTGTTAAAAAATACTATGAACAACTCTATTCCAACAAATTGGACAACCTGCAAGAAATGGACATTTTCCTAGAAAAATATAACCTCCCCAAACTCAATGAAGAGGAAGCCAAATATCTCAGTAGTCCAATAACTATGGAAGAAATTGAAGCAGTCATCTAAAAACTTCCAGCAAATAAAAGCCCAGGACCAGATGGCTACACAGGAGAGTTTTACCAAACATTCAAGGAAGAATTAAAACCTATCCTCCTCAGACTATTCACAAACATTCAAGAAGAAGGAAGACTTTCAAACCCCTTCTATGAAGCCAGCATCACCCTAATACCAAAACCAGATAAAGACAACACAATGAGAGAGAATTATAGGCCAATATCTCTCATGAACATAGATGCCCAAATCCTCAACAAAATTCTAGCAAATCAGATCCAGCAGTACATCAGAAAGATCATACACGATGACCAAGCAGGATTCATCCCAGGAATGCAGGAATGGTACAATATCCACAAATCAATAAATGTGATACATCACATAAACAAATTGAGAGATAAAAATCACATAGTCATATCAACTGATGCAGAAAAAGCATTTGACAAAATCCAACACCCTTTCTTGATAAAAACTCTCAGCAAAGTGGGAATAGAAGGATCATACCTCAACATCATAAAAGCCATATATGATAAACCCACAGCTAATATCATACTCAATGGGCAAAAACTAAAACCATTTCCCCTAAGAACAGGAACAAGACAGGGATGCCCACTCTCACCTCTCCTGTTCGACATAGTACTGGAAGTATTAGCCATTGCAATTAGACACGAACAAGAAATAAAAGGCATCCAAATTGGAAAAGAACAAGTAAAGCTGTCCTTATTTGCAGATGACATGATATCTTTTAGTACATAAAAAACACAAAGGACTCCTTTCCAAAACTAATTGACTTAATTAATGAATTCGGCAATGTAGCAGGATACAAAATTAATGCTACGAAGTCTGTGGCATTTCTATACAGTAATAGTGAAATTACAGAAAGAGAAACTAAAAAAGCAATCCCATTTACTATAGCACCAAAAAAATTAAGATACCTAGGAATAAACCTAACTAAAGAGGTAAAAGACCTTTATGCAGAAAACTACAGGACACTGAAAAAAGAGATAGAGGAAGATGTTAACAGATGGAAGAGCATACCATGCTCATGGATTGGGAGATTCAACATCATTAAAATGTCCATACTACCCAAAGCAATCTACAGATTCAATGCACTACCCATTAAAATACCAACGACATATTTCACAGACCTGGAAAGAATTCTTCATAGCTTCATCTGGAACAACAAAAGACCATGAATAGCTACAGCAATTCTGAGAAAGAAGAATAAAGTATGTGGGATATCAATACCAGATTTCAAACTATACTACAAAGCAACTGTTCTCATAACAGCCTGGTACTGGCACAAAAACAGACATATAGATCAATGGAATAGAATAGGGAACTCAGATATGCACCCAAACTCTATGCTCAACTAATATTTGACAAAGGAGGCATGAACATTCAATGGAGCCAAGATAGCCTCTTCAATAAATGGTGTTGGGAAAATTGGACAGATACATGCAAAAAAAATGAAACTGGACCACCAACTTACACGAAATACAAAAATAAACTCATAATGGATACAGGACTTAAACATTAGAAGGGAAACCATAAAAATACTAGAGGAATCCACAGGCAGCACAAATCAGATATATGCCGAAAGAACTTCTTCACTGATAGTGCTCCAAAGGCAATGGAAGCTAAAGAAAAAATAAACAAATGGGACTACATCAAAATAAAAAGCTTTTGCACAGCAAAATATATATATATATATATATATATATATATAAATATATGGGAGAATATATTTGCAAATGTTATCACTGATAAAGGTTTAATCTCCAAAATTTACAGCCAACTTATATAATTTAATAAAAGGAAGATGAACAATCCAATAAAAAGATGGGCAACAGACCTAAATAGAACCTTTTCGAAAGACGACAGAAGGAAGACCAAGAGACACATGAAAACATGTTCAAAGTCACTAATCATCTGGGAGATGCAAATCTAAAGGACAATGCGATACCATCTTATACCGGTCAGAATGGCAATCATCAACAAATCAACAAACTACAAGTGTTGGTGAGGATGTGGAGAAAAAGGAACCCTTGTGCACTGTTGGTGGGAATGCAGACTGGTGCAGCCACTGTGGAGAACTGTATGGAGTTTCCTCAAAAAACTAAAAATGGATCTCCTATTTGACCCTGTAATCCCACTCTTAGGAATTTATCCTAAGAAATAACAAACACCAATCAGAAAAGATTTATGCACCCCTATGTTCATAGCAGCACAATTACAATAGCTACAATTTGGAAACAGCGTAGGTGCCGTCAGCAGGTGAGTGGATCAGAAAACTGTGGTACATCTTCACAATGGAATTCTATGCTGCTATTAAAAAGAAGGAATTCTTACCATTTGCAGCAACCTGGTTGGAAGTGGAGAGCCTTATGCTTAGTAAAATAAGCCAGTCAATGAAGGAGAAGCATCACATGATCTCACTCATTTGTGGATAATAAAGAACATTATAAACTGATGAACAAAAGGATAGATACAGAGACAGTAAAGCTTCAAACAGACTGTGAAGTTACAGCAGGAAGATTAGTTAGGTGAGGTAGATAAGAGATCAATCAAAGGACTTGTATGCATACATATAAGCATAACCAATGAACATAGACACTCGGGGCTTGGGGTATGCCTGGGAGGGAGGGGGGGCAATAGGGAGATATGTATAAAAATTAATAAAAAAATAAGAATAAGTAAAATAAAAATAAACCATTAAAATCTAAAAAATAAATAATTAAAATGTGTTTCTTTTCTTCAATTTATCCTTGTTGTTGAAAGTATTACAGATGTCCCTCTTTTCTCCTCCTCACTCCCTTCTCCCCCTAGGCCTTTACCCCATTATTATCTATGTACATGGGTTATTTATATATGCATGTAAATTCTTCCCTCCCCCAACCATTTCCTTTGAGGATCTGGTTGCATGCTATCATGTCTTTGAATATACATTCTTTGTCAGTTTATTTTGTTCATTACATTCCACATATAAGGGAGGTCATGTAATAGTATTTCTCTAACTTAATTCACTTACCATAATACTCTGCAGGTCTCTCCATACTGTCTCAAAAGGTAGGAGATGCTTTTTTATAGCAGTAAAGTATTCCATTGTGTGAATGTTCCACTATTTTTATTAATGTTTAAAGTATTACAAATAGTAGTACATATGTCTCCTTTTTTTTCCCCCTGCATTGACCATCCCCCAACCTTCCCTGGCCCTTGGCACATGCTCTCACCGCACCACCCAAGAATCTTGTGTCCATTGGTTATGCTTATATACTTGTGTATAAGTCCTTCGGTTAATCTCTTACTGCCTGCCCCCCAATACTCCCCAGCCTTCCCTCCGGATTTGACAGTTTGTTTGATGCTTCTCTGCCTCTGAATCTATCTTTTTGTTTATCAGATTATAATGTACTTTATTATCCATAAAAGAGTGAGATCATGTGGTAGTTTTTTTCACTGCCTGACTTACTTCACTTAACACAATGCTCTCTAGTTCCATACATGCTGTTGCAAATGGTAAGAATTTCTCTTTTTTATAACAGTGTGTAGTATTCTATTGATTAGAAAACAGTTTTCTAATCCACCCATCTGCTGATGAACATTTAGGCTGTTTCCAATTCTTAGCTATTGTAAATTGTGCTGCTGTGAACATAGGGGTGCATATAACCTTTCTGATTGGTATTTCTGTTTACTTGGGATATAGTACTAGAAGTGGTATTACAGGGTCAAATGGCAGTTCTATTTTTAAAGTTTTGAGGAAACACCATATTATTTTCCACAATGACTGTGCCAGTCTGCATTCCCACCAGCAGTGAAGGAGGATTCCTTTTTTGCTGCATCCTGTCCAGCACTTGTCATTTGTTGATTTGTTGGTGATAGCCATTCTGAAAGGTGTGAGGTGGTACCTCATTGTTGTTTTGATTTGCATCTCTAATGATTATTGACTTTGAGCATGTTTCATGTGTCTCTTAGCTTTCTGAATGTCCTCTTTCGAAAAGTGTCTTTTTAGGTCCTTTGCCCGTTTTTGATTGGGTTTTTTATATTCCTTTTGTTAAATTCTATGAATTCCCTGTAAATTTTGGAGATTAAACCCTTATCAGAGATAACATTGTCAAATATATTCTCCCATGCAGTGGGCTTTCTTGTTATTTTATTGATGGTTTCTTTTGCTGTGCAGAAACATTTTATTTTGATGTAATACCATTTGTTTATTTTCTTCTTAGTTTCTCATGCCCTAGAATCTGGGTCTGTAAAGATATTTCTACAACTATGTCTGCAATTTTGCTGCCTATGGAGTCTTGTAGGATTTTTATGGTTTCTTGTCTTACCTTCAAGTCCTTTAGCCATTTTGAGTTTGTTTTTGTGTATGGTGTAAGTTGGTGATCTAGTTTCATTTTTTTTGTATGTATCTGACCATATTACCCAGCACCATTTATTAAATAGGCTGTTTTGACTTCATTGTATGCTCTTGCCTCCTTTGTCAAATATTAATTGACTATAATGGCTTGGGTCAATTTCTGGGTCCTCTATTCTGTTCCATAGGTCTATGTGTCTGTTCTTGTGCCAGTATCAGGCAATTTTGAGAACCATGGCTTGCTGATATAGTTTTATGTCTGGTATTGTGACACATCCTACTTTAGTCTTCTTCTTTCTCAGGAGGATAGCTGTGGTTATTTGGGTTCTTTTTTTTTCCAAATAAATTTTTGAAGAGTTTGTTCTAGATTTTTGAAATATGCCTTTGGTATTTTAATAAGTATTGCATTAAATCTATAGATTGCTTTAGGTAGTAGGACATTTTAATGACGTCGATTCTACCATTTGTTTATGTCTTTTTCTATCTCTTTTTTTCAATGTCCTCTAGTGTTCCAAGTATAGGTCTTTTATATCCTTGGTTAAGTTTATTCCTAAGTACCTTAATTTTTTTAGTGCAATGGTAAATGGGATTGGTTTCTTTTTTCTTTTTTCCTTTTTTCATTTCTTTTTTGTGAGTTCATTATTGGTGTATAAAAATACCATAAATTTCAGGGTATTAATTTTGGATCCTGCTACATTGGCACGTTCATTTATTAAGTCTAGTGTGTTTTAATGGAGTCTTTGGGGTTTTCATCTGTGAATAAGGAGAGTTTTACTTTTTCTTTTCCAATTTGGATGCCTTTATATCTTCTTATTGTCTGATCACTATTGCTAGTACTTCTAATACTATGTTGAACAGGAATGGTAAAAGTGAGCATCCTTGTCTTGTTCCTGTTCTTAGGAGAATTTAGTTTTTCGCCATTGAGTATGATGTTGACTGTAGGTTTGTCATGTAGGTATTTTATTATGTTGAGGTATGAGCCCTCTATTCCCACTTTGCTGAGAGTTTTTATCAAGAAAGAGTGTTGGATTTTGTCAAATACTTTTGTTGCATCAATTGCCATGATTATGTGATTTTTCTCTCTCAGTTTGTTTATGTGATGTATCACATATATTGATTTGCAGATATTGTACCATCCTTGCATCTCAGGTATAAATCTCACTTGCTCATGGTGTATGATCTTACTAATGTATTGCTGAATCCAATTTGCTAGAATTATGTTGAGGATTTTAACATCTATGTTCATCAAAGATATTGGGCTGTAGTTCTCTTTGTTTGTGTTGTCTTTATCTGATTTTGGAATTAGAATTTCTATTGGCTTCATAGAAAGACCTTGGAAGTGTGCCTTCCTCAGAATTTTTTGGAATAGGCTGAGGAGAATAGGTATTAGTTCTTCTTTGAATGCTTGGTAGGACTCCCCTGTAAAGCCATCTAGACCACGGCTTTTGTTTGCTGGAAGATTTTGATCACTGTTTTAATTTCTTCAGTAGTTATTGGTCTATTCAGGTTTTTTTTTTTATTCTTCTTGGTTGAGTTTTTGGTAGCTTGCATTTTTCTAGGAATATGTCAATTTCATCTAGGCTGTCCATTTTGTTGGAATAGAATTGTTCATAGATAAATTTCTTCACAATTACATCTTTATAATCTAAGTGAAAAAAAATGTTAGGAATAGAGTGAATGGCTAGGCAGGCAAAATCCCCTTCTAAATTTCAAGCATAATCAAATCACTTCTACAACCATCCTAATCATGATAACCAGGATCACCACCATCTCAACTGTCATGATCACCACCACTATATATATACATGCAAACTATTTCCAATATATACATGCACACTATTTGCAACATTTAATTTTTTTATTTTTAATGTATTTATTTTTATTTCAGAGATGGGGGGGAGAGAAATATCAATGATAAGAGAGAATCATTGATTGGCTGCCTCCTGAACACCATTGGGGATTAAGCCAGCAATCCATATACCATTGACCAGAATCAAACCTGTGCCCCTTTAGTTCACAGGCCAACACTCTATTCATTGAGCCAAACCAGCTATAGCCTAACACTTAATTTTTAAGAGCGAAAGAAGTTAAAGTGCCAGCATAAGATACAATATTAATCCATGAATCCATTAACTTACTTGATACAATTCACAGTTATATCTGCACTAGGACAAAATAGATGTTTTTAAGACAATTACTAAAAAGCTAGTGATGAGTAATAATTTATATTGAAACCTTTCACCGGAAGCAGATTGTGCCTCAGTCAGAATGCCTTTGCTTGCCATGTTACCAGAGTGAATCAAGAAGGGAAGGTAAAATATAGCCTGTGACAATAAACTGTTTTAAGGGCTATTCAATTAAATTATTTTTAATACAAATATTATATATGTACCATAGGGTTGGAACAGAAAATAAATGTTACAGTAATTCTCAGGAAGAAATAAACTAAAATATAAGGCTAAGAAAGTTTCATAAAAACTTAAACTAAGCTTTTAGAAAAATTAAATTTAGATGATCTGAATGGAGAGAGTATTATGGAGAAAACATATTTTTCAAGATCAGTTGGGGCCTATTTATAGAGTCCAAGAAAAGAATTTCAATGAAGGTCAGCTTGATAGATCCCTAAAACTTTGAGCTATAAATTAAGCTTAAAAACTATTTAAGATCATATTATCTATCCGTCTACTCTGATAAATAGCTTTATAACAACAAATAAAAGTTGGGGTTTAAATTCAGCATCAGTCCTCTCAAAAGTCTGAGCTAGGACATGGCATCAGTTATCACTCCTCTGTAACCTCCTCACCCTGCTGGAGATTTCACACACGTACCTTTGGACTCCAGTCTAAACATATAAAATCAATCCACACTCTACCCTAGCAAAGTCTACCTTTTGGTCATCTCTTAGGCCTAAGGGTTTAAACACCAGCTTCACTGTCTTCCCTTGAGGGAATGGATGTAGGGAGAGGCCACAAAGGGGTTGGAAACCTTAGGATAGTAGCTAAACTTGCTCTAAAAAGAGTGTGCAGGCTTCAATGGGCATGTTCTCTGGCCCATGACCTCCTTGACCTGTGGAGTGGTAGTTGGCAAGAAGAAGCCCAGAGAAGGCATTACCATTATAATTAGCTAATTATTAATATTAATAGGAAAGGAGTAAAAGGGAAACCACCTGGAAAGATTCACCAGGAAGCTTCAATTTCACACACCCCAGGCAACCATCAGTCCATTCCCTGAAGATTATTATGGGAAGGAGCCCAAAAACGAGGAGATGGACACATATGCAGTAAATTCTGGGATATGTATAAACAATACTTGCCTGTCAGTCTAACCTGGAAACCATGGATTGGCGAGAGGAGGTGGAGCCATTGGAAGTGTACCTGAAACCTTAGAGATTTAAAATCCACAGACAAAGGAAATCTTCTCTCTTGTTCCTCTATCTTTGATCCTGTTTCCTTGCACTTGCCCATATTCCTTTCATAGCCATATGGCCCTAGAAGACATATGGCCTGTGGCCATGTGGACCCCACACACAATAGACTACAGATGGAAACACAAAATAAGCTAGCCTGATGTGGACTGGACTATGCAAATAATGAATGGAAACAATGGGAACCAGCTTTAATTCTACCTCTGATAAAGATACAGCTAGAGTTCTTCCACAAGAGATAGAAGAAGATGGAACCTTGAAAACCCAAAGATTTAATTCAATGCCAATAAATGTCATTTCCTCATAAGAGTCTCAGAAAATTTCTTTTCTTGTTACATTGCAAGAAACCAACTTCCACCAGAAGCAGATAGGGAAATGGAGGACACCAACAAATAACATAAAGAGCTCTCTAAAACTCATTCCTCTACTTAACAATTAATGAACCAAATAAGAAATTAAATGGGAAATACATACATTTCTTAAAACAATTAAAATGGAAAGACAACATGCCAGAACTTGTGGGATGTAGTAAAAACAGTTCATAACAATAAACACCTACATTAACAGAAAGATCCCAATTAAACAACCTAGCTACACGCCTTAAGGAATGAGAAAAAGAAAAACAAGTTGATCTCAAAGTTAGCAGAAGGAAGGAAATGAAAATAAATGAACAGAAAAACAAAAGATTAACCAAACTAATAGTTGTTACTTTGAAAAGATAACGTTGAAAAATCCTTAACTATTCAAAAAGAAAGATAATAAAAGCCTAGGTGGCCCTTGCACATGATGTCATCATAAGATGGCCATCACAAAATGGCTATTACAAGATGGCCTCTACAAGATGGTCACCACAAGATGGCCACACACACAGTGAAGACAGCAGCACTCTACAATGAGGCCTGGGGGTCCTGCACCTCCTCACAGCCTCGTGTGGAGGAGGCAGGTCGAGATGGAGAAAGCAGGTTGCAGCAGGGGAGGGCAGTTGGGGCTATCAGACAATCAGGGGAACAGTTAGGCATCAACAAGCCATCAGGGGAGCAGTTAGGGGGTGATCAGCCTGGCAGGAAGAAGCGGTTAGGGGTAATCAGCCAGGCAGGCAGGTGAATGGAGTCAGCAGCCCCGGACTGTAAAAGGGATGTCCACCTGCTGGTTTAGGCCTAATTCTACAAGGGTTCATTGTTAAAGAAGTCATTATTGATCCTGGTGAATGCCATTTTAGTACAACTGCATATGCAGATTCTTTGGATCTTAAATTCTGAAATAATGGAATGAAGTGAATGAAAGAATGTGACTGATTTAAAAAGATGACTGATTAAACTTGAAAAGTTAGAAAACATAGGACTAAAGATCTATAATGAACAAAAAGCAAATTGTTTGAACACAATAAAGGTGCTGATCTGTTATATGAACTAAAAATAGAGTTTACTGAATATCCAACTGCACAGCAGTCCAACTGAGGGAGAGGAGGTTGGCAGGGATGCAAGGGGATAACTAATATTCTTAAAACAGGCTTACTTCTTGACCCCAGCCTAGCAATTTCAATGTATCTTACATCTTTTTGTAGTGAACTCTGGAGGTTTGCTAAATTCTTGAAACACTCTACTAATAAATAATCTCTTACATTTTATGGCATTTCAAGGACACATACAGGTACTATGAAACTATAATTTTTTTTTTTGCCCCAGGCCTTTGGGGATCCAGGACTGTACATTATTCATTTTGCCTTTGGCATCCAGAGCACACACTTTCAAATACAGGAACTGATGGATGGACATTACTATGCAAACAGTCTCTTTCCATTGCAAAATGTACCTGAAAATCACATTTTCCCAAGCTTCCTCTTAGCCATTTTAAATACTCAAAACCAGGTAAATTTTTCAAATTATACTAAAGTTAACAGGAGTTTTACTCAATTCCAAGAGAAGGTATTTTTAAAAAGTTGTAAGCTGCTTAAGTATAGTTCTGCACAATAAGCTATTTCATTTGGTTGTTAATATGTATCAAAACTACACAATAAAATTATTATTACTTCCTAACCGGCTCTCACAAAGGTTTCATTTTATGTTCTTACTCTGTTTCTCTCACAATCCCAGGAAATTAAGGATAAAATGTGTATTAATGTTTATGTTACAAATGTAAACCCAGGGAAGTCAGAAAGTATTTTAATAAGGTTCCCAAAGTTATTTTAATTCATTCATGTTGTTCTCATACAAAATCATATATTCTTGTTCTTTGTTTAAAAAAATATAGTTTACTGAGGAATAGATGTGTGTGGGTAAATCTTTGCAAAGCAAGTCTTTATTTTTGCTTTTGTTCACTTACATTTGTAAACCCAATAAATTGAATTACTAAATTGTTTTAACTAAAAAAAAAGAAACTATAATTTTTAAAGTATATGTAAAGGTATATATAAAAATACATTGTATAAAACATAAAAGAATCAGCACAATTCTCACGTGTCTATTGTGTTTGTAGCTGCATTTCATATTCTCTTGTGTAATTGAAAAAATCTCTAGGAAATAAATAAGAGGACAGAGGATATTATTTTAAAAGCAGGGGGAGGAGGAGCAGAGAGAACTTCTCTGAGAATAAATAAGAAAATTACCCAGCATTCTTTTTTTTTTTTTTTTGGCCTCCAGAGGAGGGGAAAGCCATGTGGCCAACATGGTGGTTGCCAAGTCAGGGGGTCCAATATGGTGGCTGTCTAAACTGTTCTGCTGCAACTGGTTTGGCTCCATGGATAGAGCATTAGCCTTCGAACTGAAAGGTCCCAGGTTCCATTTCAGTCAAGGGCATGTACCTTGGTTGTGGGCACATCCCCAGTAGGGATGTGCAAGAGGGAGCTGATCAATGTTTCTCTCTCATTGATGTTTCTAATGCTCTATCTCTCTCCCTTCCTCTCTGTAAAAAAATCAATAAATAATACGTTTAGAAATTAAAAAATAAAAAAGACTTTGTAATTAATACATTATTTATCTATATTTCAACAATTTCTTTGAGATTTTAGAGTCAATTATAATTCTTTTATAGCATTTTTTAGGCAATTGTTTTTGTAACAGACAATTTACTGATTTTCCTAAGGGCCTTAAAGTTAAATTTTTTAAATTAATTTTTATTAATTTTTTATACATATCTCCCCATTGCCCCCCTCCCTCCCAGGCATACGCAACCCCCCAGTGTCTGTGATCATTGGTTATGCTTATATGCATGCATACAAGTCCTTTGATTGATCACTTATCTACCTCACCTAACTTTAATCTTTCTGCTGTAATTTCACAGTGTTTGATGCTTTATGATTTTTGTCCTCCTGAGAATTATCAGTCTACTCCCTTTCTGTGCTCCTGATTCTATTATATTCATCAGTTTATTCTGTTGACCAAATTTTTAATTCACTTAATTTTTAGATTCACTTGTTGATAGATATGTATTTGTTGTTCATAATTTTTTGTCTTTTACCTTTTTCTTCTTCCTCTTCTAAAAGAGTACCTTTCAGCATTTCATATAATACTGGTTTGGAGTTGATGAACTCCTTTAGCTTTTTCTTCTCTGTGAAGCTCTTTATCTGCCCTTCAATTCTGAATGATAACTTTCCTGGATAGATTATTCTTGGTTGTAGGTTCTTGCTGTTCATCACGTTGAATATTTTTTGCCACTCCCATCTGGCCTGCATAGTTTCTGTTGAGAAATCAGCTGACAGTCGTATGGGTGCTCCTTTGTAGGTAATGAACTGTTTTTCTCTTGCTGCTTTTAATATTCTCTCTTTGTCTTTTGCTCTTGGTATTTTAATTATGATGTGTCTTGGTGTGGTCCTCTTTGGATTCCTTTTATTTGGGGTTCTGTGTGCTTCCTGGACTTGTAAGTCCATTTCTTTTACCAGATGTGGGAAGTTTTCTGTCATTATTTCTTTAAATAGGTTTTCAGTATCTTGCTCTCTCTTTTCTTCTGGCACCCCCACAATTCTGATGTTGGTACGCTTGAAGCTATCCCAGAGGCTCCTTACATTATCTTCACATTTTTGGATTCTTTTCTCTTCTTGCTTTTCCAGTTGAATGTTTTCTGCTTCTTTATATTTCAAATTTTTGACTTGATCTTTGCCTTTCTCTAGTCTGCTGTTAGGACTCTGTATAATATTTTTTATTTCAGTCAGTGTATGTTTAATTTCTATTTGGTCCTTTATCATCTTTAGTTGGACCTTTTTCATCTCCTCTTGGGTCTCACTAAATTTATCCATCTTTTCTAGCATATTCTTGAAAAACCTTTTAAGTGTGGTTTTGAACTCTATATCCAGTCGTTTCTTTTCCTTCATTTCTTTTGTTTGTGATCCCTTCCCTTGTCTCGGCATTTTCACTATGCCGGGGAAACTTCTGTGTTGGATTCAGCCTAGTGATACCAGACGTGCAAAGCCGCAGAAGCCTCTGTTGGGCTTGGGATGGGTGGAGTCTCAGGGCTTAAGGGACCACCTTGCCTTCCAGTCGGCCCCGCCCTCCACGGCCCCTGAGTCTCACGTGCCTGGGTAATGGCTGGAGCCGTCTTTGTGCCTCTAACCGCTGCCTTTCCAGCTCCCCTGAGCAGCAGGACCTCATGAGTCTAGGTCTCTAGGGTTTCGTCCGAAACAGGGGCTTAGTGGAGTCAGAAGTGGCACAGTTGGGAGGGTCTATCCCCCACCCACTCGCGTAAGCCAGCAGCACAATCAGGAATCTGTCCCGTGAGCAGTGCCGTGTGCGGCACCAGGCCTTTGATCTTTTGCGACTCCCCTAAGTTTCCGTGCACTTCTCCCTTTTCACAGTCCAAACTCCCCCCGTATGAGTTTCGGCTGGATCTGGGGTTTAGTGTTGTAGGATAAGGGGTTCAATGCCTTTGAGAGTCTCCGTTTCCCTCCCGCCAGAGAAAGCCAGCCAGGTACTCCGGCACCACGCACGCGTCTCCGTACCTCAGCTTTTTGCAGCTCCTCTGGGTCTCCGTGAGCCCCTCTCTTTCCTTCTAGTTGTAGAACTTCCACTCAGCCAGCTTTCCTGTGGTTCTGGATGATGTCCGTTCTGTCTTTTAGTTGTAGTTTTGAAATTGTTGTGCGAGGCAGCAGTGTAGGTGTTTACCTATACCCAGCATTCTTAAAAGGGAATCATAAGAGCTGCTTTCTATTGGAGTACAAACAATATTCTTCAGAAGAAATTAAAACACTCAGAAAATCTCTTTAACCTCTCATGGAACTATATCTTAGAAAAGATTCAAAAAACATCCTACATAATAAAAGAGCAATATGCAAATTGACTGTACCTCGACTATACCCACAAGGAATGCCCTGCAGCCAATTAGGAGCAAGTATGCAAATTAACCCAAACACGATGGCTATGGCCACAGAGAGAGCAGAAGGCTTGGGTTTCCCCGGCAATGAAGGAAGCCAAGCTTTCTGCCCGCCCTGGCCTGCCTTGGCCTCAGTTTAAGGCTAGAAAGTTTCGAACCAAGATGGCGGCGTAGGTGAACACCTAAACTGCCTTGCACAACAATTTCAAAACTACAACTAAAAGACAGAACGGGCATCATCCAGAACCACAGGAAAGCTGGCTGAGTGGAAATTCTACAATTAGAAGGAAAGAGAGGGGCTCATGGAGATCCAGAGGAGCTGCACAAAGCTGAGGTACAGAGATGCATGCTTGTAGAGAGCAGGTGCCAGAGTACCTGGCTGGCTTTCTCTGGCAGGAGGGAGATAGAGACTCCCACTGCATTGCACCTCTTATCCTACGGCACTGAACCCCAGGTCCAGCCAAAACTCATATGGGGGGAGTCTGGACTGTGAAAAGGGAGAAGTGCACAGAAATATAGGAGAGACACAAAAGGGCAGAAGTCTGGTGGCGCACACAGAACTGTGCGGAGACCGACTGCTGGATGTGCCACTGGCTTTCATGAGTGGGCAGGAGACAGAGCTTCCCAACTGAGCTACTTCTAACTCCACTAAACCCCAGTTTCGGGCAAAACCCTGGGGACCCAGAGTCATATGGTCCCAAAGCGCAGGGGAGCCGGAAAGACAGCAGTCTAGAGGCACTGCATTCATGCACAGGGACCACTCCAGTGATTACCCAGAGATATGTGAGACCCAGGGTCCATGGAGGGAGGGGACAACTGGAAGGCAAGGTGGTCTGTTAAGCCCTGAGATTCCACCCATCCCAAGCTCAACAGAGAGACTTTTGCAGTTTTGCAAGTCTTGTATTATAAGGCTGAATGCAACACAGAAATTCTCCCGGCATAGTGAAAATGCGGAGACAAAGGAAGAGATCACAAACAAAAGAAATGGAGGGACAAAAATGACTGGATATAGAGTTCAAAACCACAGTTATAAGGTTTTTCAAGAATACCCTAGAAAAAACTGATAAATTTAGCCAGACCCAAGAGGAGATGAAAAAAGAGCAACTAGAGATGAAAAAGGACCAACTAGAGATGAAAAAAAGACCAACTAGAAATTAAACATACACTGACTGAAATAAAAAATATTATACAGAGACCTAACAGCAGACTAGAGAAAGGCAAGAATCAAGTCAAAGATTTGAAACATAAAGAATCAGAAAACACTCAACTGGAAAAGCAAGAAGAAAAAGAATCCAAAAATGAAGATAATGTAAGAAGCCTCTGGGACAGCTTCAAGTGTACCAACATTAGAATTGTGGTGGTGCCAGAAGAAGAGAGAGAGTAAGATATTGAAAACCTATTTGAAGAAATAATGACTGAAAACTTCCCACATCTGGTGAAAGAAATAGAATTACAAGTCCAGGAAGCACACAGAACCCATATAAAAGAAATCCAAAAAGGACTACACCAAGACACATCATAATTAAGATACCAAGAGCAAAAGACAAAGAGAGAATATTAAAAGCAGCAAGAGAAAAACAATTAATTACCTACAAGGGAGCACCCATACGACTGTCAGATGATTTCTCAACAGAAACTATACAAGCCAGACAGGAGTGGCAAGAAATATTCCATGTGATGAATAGCAAGAACCTACAACCAAGAATACTCTATCCAGCAAAGCTATTATTCAGAATTGAAGGGCAGATAAAGAGCTTCACAGATAAGAAAAAGCTAAAGGAGTTCATCAACTCCAAAGCAGTATTATATGAAATACTGAAAGGTACTCTTTAAGAATAGGAAGAAGAAAAAGGTAAAAGATAAAAATTATGAACAACAAATACATATCTATCAACAAGTGAATCTAAAAATTAAGTGAATTAAAAATTTGGTCAACAGAATAAACTGGTGAATATAATTATAATAGAATCAAGAGCATATAAGGGAATGAACTGATAATTCTCAGGGGAAAGGGGTGAGGAGGATGCAGTCAGAGACTGGACAAAAGTCATACACCTATGGATGAGGTCAATTGTGGTGAGGTAAGGGTAGAGGGAGGGGTGGGAGCTGGGTGGAGGGTAGCTATGGAGTGGAAAAAAGAGAAACAAATGTCATAATCTGAATAATAAATATTTAATTTTAAAAAGGCCAGAAAGTTTCAATTATAGAAGATAAATAAATCCCAACAAAGATAGTGGCATCCATGGCGCTGGAGAGAGCAGGAGGCTTGAGTTGCCTCTGCGATGGAGGAAGCCAAGTTTCTACAACCCTGGCAAACCTTGCCCTTCACTTTAAAGCTACAAAGTTTCAATTTTAGAAAATAAATAAATCCCAGATATCAGAGCCTCACCTTGGGTCACCAGGGTCATAGCTGGCCTGCAAACCACCACAGACCCCTCACCCAGGCCACCTCATGTCCCAAGGGAACCCACACCCTGATCTGGGACACTCTTCAGGGCAAACCAGCTGGCCCCCACCTGCACACCAGGCTTCTATTCTATCTAATAAAAGAATGTTATGCAAATTGACCATCACTCCAACACACATGATGGCTGCCCCAATGTGGTCAACGTTGACATCCTCCATGTGGGCACAAGATGGCTACCACAAGATGGCCAGCAGGGATGGCCAGTTGGGAGGAACCAGGTCTGCAAGGGAGGGCAGTTATGGAGATCCAGTCAGCAGGGAGCATGTGGGAACCTCTTTCCACGTACCACGTGGTTCAGGGTTCCCGGTTCAGGATTCGGGTTCTGAAGGAGGCCACACCCAAACGAAAAGAGAGACTAGAAAATATTAATGTGGCGATATTGGGAGGCCAGGCAGAAGCCTTCCTCTAGTGGAAAGGACTACCACTTGCTATGGCCTTTTTCTCCCTTTTATTAAGGCTTTGGGACACACCCATAGCCTTTAGGCAGGAAATTACAATAACAGAAATTAACATGAAACAAACAGGTAGAGGCTGCTTCAGCTAACAATGTTTTCAACTAACCAGTGAGTAATTAGCTCTGACCTTTCAGAACAATTAAGGTTGACCAGCCTTCTGGTCTCCTGTTCATAGTGAGACAATGTTTGGTTTCCGGCATCTCCCTCATTTTCTTTCCTCTAAAAAATCTTGCATCTGCAGACTAGAAATAAACATTAAGAACAGAAAATAAGACAAGCAACAATGGCTATGCTAAGAAGTAAATGAATAAGTCTGTAGTAAGTTTCATTCTGGGCCAATAGTCCTTTGAGTCCCAGTTTCAATGTCCAACAGTTTTTTGAGTGTTCATGTTAGCAATGATATTTCAGTTCTGAATGGTGGACAAATGGTGGCAATGCAAGTCCAACCCTCTCTGGTTTGGTCCTGGGCAACCTGCATCAACGCACAGCTGCTGACTGCTAGGATGGCAAGGTGTCCTCAGCATCTCCCATCTCTGGACTGTTTCTCCTCTTGTCTTCATAGCTGGAGCATTCTCTATTGTAGGAATTCACATGGTCTTAGAGCTGTTTTTCTGAAAATATACAAACATTCTCGACCAAAAGTTAGTAAAGGAATTTTTTCTATAAATTTGACTTTGGATCCTTTTTATTTTTGCCTAAATGATTTTCCTTTGGCTTAATTTAATACTATGTATGTTTTTCATGGGTGTCTTGCTGTTAAGGAAAAAAAAATTTCTAGATCTAAAATTTGCTTACAGGATACTTTTCCTTACATTATAATACTTTTCCTTACATAATATTACTTTTCCTTACATAATATTACTCCCTTATCTCCCCCCCTTTTTTTAATTTAATTATTAGAAGGCTTTTGGAAAAATTTTTATAATGCAGTCTTGATGACTTAAAATTTTCTTTTTGCACAAAAATATGACTGCTTTATGTTTATTGCATGTTAAGCAATTTTTCCATGTGATGAACTACCAATAGAAATTTTAGTTAATACTTTAGGAACAACTTTTTTCCAGTACAATTAAATTTTCTTGAATATTCACTTATTTCAATTAGCCAATTAAATTAATTTGAAAATTTATATTCTAACAACAATCTTAGTTTTATCCTGTAAATATTAGTGGAAAGGATTATTTGCATTCTTGAGTAGGCCCTGAGCATTCCTGCTGTTAAGTTGGATTTAGAATATAGGGCAGCTGTCGGCCAAGTCTCTGTCTGTTGCTGGGTCCCAATCTGAGCTGCACCAAATCTTTGTCTGTCATCTGTGTCACGAACGGAGCTGGACCAAGTCTCTGTCTTGTCACCTGGGTCCCAATCAGAGCTGGGTGTGGGAAGTGAAGCAGCCATGGGGCAGGAGACCTCCCTCAGAAGGGGCAAAGGTTCAAGACCCTGCAATGTTGGGGGGGTGAGGATCTGTGCCTCACCTCTGTTGATCCCCAAGTTTTCTCCTGATGGCCCCTCTTCGACTGTGCCTGTCTTAGGTTGTTCCTCCCCTGAGGAATCTTACCCGTCATTGGCTAACCAGTCATCCTCCGGGGCCAATCAGGTTGATGTGATGTTCAGTTCCGTCTCCTTCGTAGCCAATGCCCTTGCGGCCTCCATGCCCAGTACCTGCCTTGGGATCCCCTCGCCTGCTGGTGGGGTCCCAACACTGATCACATATCTCGGGGAACCCAGGTTTCTTCTCCAGGGAGGACCCAGCTCACACCACTGGGTTAGAGACAGATTCATGGTAAAAGCCAACACAAGGCTTCAACCTCAGCATGAATAGAAAGCTCAGGCAACAGCTATAGGAGGGTCCCTCTTGGCAAAAAAGGGAGCAAGAAAAGCCAATATAGAATGCTCAAGTGCCTTCTCACTGCCTTAATTCCTTTCATGTTATTTTTAAAATTGCTACCAAATATTCAAAGAATTAGATTGTAAGTTTGTCTAGGATATTTGTCAAAAAATTATAATGACATTGTAGAATAATATCATGTAAGGATATTCTTAATTCTAGGCCATGGCAATTCAATTTCAAACTGACTATCAATTTCTCTTTGTATAGACAAGGTTTTAGTTACTTTATTAGAATACTTAATCAAATTGCTTACAAAGACATTGGCTTTTTTAGCTGAAAACCTTGATTTTTATTTAAAAAGCTAATTTATTAATTAAAGTAGGTATCTTCATTTAAAAAGCAAAGCAAATTTAGGAAATGTTTATGTCTGATTCACAAGCCACAAATGTAGCCCTGCCTCTAGCTTAAGAATACAGATGGCTACGGGCTTTTTGTTATTTAAAATTCTGCTGGTGGAATTTTAAGAAATATTTAGTTACTTAATTTTGCCCTTCTTAGAGACCAAAATCTTCATAACATTTAAAATATAGTTATTAATTCTTCTTTGATAAAGTTTTCCATGCAATTTCAAGTATATTAGATCGGTTAAATTTTAAAAGATTTCCTTTAAGAAGAGAGAACAAATTTCTTGTATTACTCCGGGCTCATGGAGCTTTCCAAGAATCATCTCTGTTACAGCCTTGAAATTTTAACATGGAAAAAACCATCAAATATATATAGTCATATATGATTTAAAGATTACAATACTTTTTATAATTATCTCAAGATATCAATTGTATCTTTAAACTTTTTATATTAAATTTTTCACTTGGGAATCACAGAATTAATCCTTTTTTATTAGACCAATAAACAACATATTTTGAATTCCTAATTAGAGAAATTTTATTTTATTTTTCTCCCTATTTAATTTGCATTTAGCTGAAAACCTTGATTAATAACACAAAATCTTCTCCTTTTGGTTCCTTTACACCATTTTTCTTAAAAAATAAAGACCAGTTCTTGGTTTTTCTTTTGCTGCAGCTTTTGAGAGAGATTCCAGCTTAAAACCCTGTCTATTATGTCCAAAAAAGTGGACAACTGCGAGCATTTCTTTTTAAGCCGGGCTTCTCTCCTCACGAGTATAGAAATTCCAGACACATCTCTAAATTTTTAAAACTTTTTCATGGCGAGAAAGGAGACTTTAGATTAGCATTCTGTGAGAGTGGGCATTCATATTGGATTGCCATATGTCTCTCCCTTCCCTCACATCCTGTTTACTTGAGGGGAAAGCATTAGTAAGGGATCTGGCCAAATTTCTTTTCATGCTTAAAAGATAAGGACAGATCTTAAATTTCTTCTTTCTTTTTCGCCTCCGAAGTAATAACTAGCACCTAATTTGGCTAATATTAGCATTTCCCTGCAAGTTCTCTTATAATTTTTAAATGAAACCTTAAGTAATCTCATTGCAGGAGAGCAGATAGCCTTGCCCTCTCCTGCCACCTTTGAATTTCTCCACACCAGAGGAGGTTTCAGCAGTGGAGTTTCACTTATTACAGATTTCAGATTCTAAATGCAAACTAAGATTTTAATTTGAACAAGAAACCACATTATTTAAGCATGCAAACCAAAAGTCTATAATAAAGTTTACTTTATATTTATAACCTAATTCTTCCCCATTAGCCTGGCTGCAAAAGACATTCCCACCCTACTTACAGATCGAGACTCTGCAGTTAATCCGTGGGCTTTGAGTACATTGAATTCCCCTCACCCTTTCCTAGATGAATTTTCCCTCACCATTTTCCTTGGTGAATTTTTCTTCCTTCGCTCTTAAGGGAATAATACCTTCTCCTCCAGACGTTCCGCAGCCAGGCGCCAGATGTGGGAACCTCTTTCCGCGTCCCACGTGGTTCAGGGTTCCCAGTTCAGGGTTCAGGTTCTGAAGAAGGCCGCACGCAAACGAAATGAGAGACTAGAAAACATTAATTTGGCAATATGGGGGGCCAGGCAGGAGCCTTCCTCTAGTGGAAAGGACTGCCACTTGCTATGGCCTTTTTCTCCCTTTTATTAAGGCTTTGGGACACACCCATAGCCTTTAGGCAGGAAATTACAATAACTGAAATTAACATGAAACAAACAGGTAGAGGCTGCTTCAGCTAACAATGTTTTCAACTAAACAGTGAGTAATTAGCTCTGACCTTTCAGAGCAATTAAGGTTGACCAGCCTTCTGGTCTCCTGTTCATAGTGAGGCAATGTTTGGTTTCCGGCAGGAGTGCAGTTGGGAGGGACTAGTCCTGCACGGGAGGGCAGTTAGGAGTGACCAGACCTGCAGGGGAGGATAGTTAGGGGCAAACAGGCTGGCAGGGAGCAGTTAGGCATCAATCAGGCTGGCAGGGGAGTGTAGCTTTAAGTGGTTAGGGGTTGATCAGGTTGGCAGGCAGACGCAGGTAGAGGCAATCAGGCAGATAGGCAAGCGAGCAGTTGGGAGCCAGCAGTCCTAGATTATGAGAGCAATGTGTGACTGCCTGTCTAGGTCTGATCCTTCCGGGATAGGGCCTAAATGGGCAGTCTGACATTCCTTAAGGGGTCCCATATTGGAAAGGGTGCAGGCTGGACTAAGGGATACACACTCCTGTGCATGAATTTCATGCACTGGGCCTCTAGTTGAACATAAAAAGAAAAAAGAAATATGATCTTTATTTTGTATATTTGCCCTTGGATGGAGAAGGAATAAAACATTTACACAAATAATATTTCAGAATTTTTATATTAAATCTAGAATTGTAAAACATATCCCAGAACTGGGCATTTGAGGATCAGATACTTAAAAACCTATATCAAATAAAAAAAAACATTTGGTAGGACTAAGCATTTCATTATTAAAACAAGAGCCAACCTATGAATGTCTAAATTAAATGGAAAGATTTGTTAAGATATAAACAATTACATTAAAGATGACAATCACACATTCCAGTGAAAAATAAAGACATACAGATTTTAATTTTTTTAATATATTTTATTGATTTCTTATAGCGAGGAAGAGAGAGGGATAGAGAGTTGGAAACATCAATGAGAGAGAGACATTGATCAGCCGCCTCCGCACATCCCCTACTGAAGACATGCCCGCAACCAGGATACATACCCTTGACCGGAATCAAACCCGGGACCTTCCAGTCCGAAGGCCGACGTTCTATCCACTGAGCCAAACCGGTTTTGGACAGATTTTAATTTCATCAACTTTAATTAAATCCTTCTTCTAGTATGTACTTGGGGTGTTTTTTTGTTTGTTTTGTTGTTATTTGTTTCTTTGTTTTCAGCAATCATTCATTTTATAAACAGTTATTGAGAATAGGTATTTTGGGGGGCATTTGGTTTTCAGAGATGTGCAAACAAAATACTTCCTGTTTTCATTTTTTCTGCATTTTTATCTTTTTTAAAAAATAGTATTATCTCAAAACTGAAAGGTGGATAAAATCTCCTTTTAAAATCCCTTCTTATCACACAATTTTATTAAACATTTTGCTCCCAGCTCAAGAGATCAGCATCACTAACTTATCTGTAGTGGTAAGAATTTAAATAATTATAATATTGTTGGGCTTGGAGAAAGGACATTAGATTACTTATTGAGGGAGCTAAAGCCAATATAAAGGAACATTTCTGTCTCTGTTTCTCTTTGGCATGGAGTTTTGATTCCAAAGTACTCCCAAACTTTATTTATTTAAGTAATATCCCAATATCAACTGATTAATGCCTTCTATGTATCTGTCACTCTTTCACTATTTAATATGTAAGTATTTTAAGTGTTTGCAAGCTAAATCTGATGCATTTGAGTAAGTTACTCAAATGCCTGAGGATTAGTTATCTCTTTTCTCCACCTCTATCTCTATCTCAAAATAGAGATAGAAATTCAAGGGAGGGAGAGAAGGAGATGAGAAAAAGAGAGAGATTGAGAGAGAGAAAGAGAGAGAGAGATCTCCAACAAAGAATGGGTAGTCTCATTAGATCATGAAATCAGGAAATTAATTTTGTTGTAGGCATTGATTTTAAGTGTGAATTTCAGTTCTAATGTATGAAGTAGAAGTTCTAAATGGAGAAAAGAGAAATTACTGAGTCAAGTATTTCTATGAGACTAATGGATTGAATTATTTTTTGATTTTTTCTGAATCTGATATTCTTATTTTAGATAAAATTGTTTTGTCTTGAATGAAACAGAGCTGAAGAACTTAACATTATCTGGCACCATAATTTGAAATTCATTGATATTTTTATTGTATTTTCTTAAATTTGTTGCCCAAAATAATTTTGGAGATCACTAAGCAAAATCAAAATATTCAACAAATAAAAAAATGCCAGTGCTAAAAGCCCAAATTTTTATACCAAGGTGAGGGGATTTTACACACACACACACACACACACACACACACCCTGCATATTTGAAAATCCTTCAATCATTGGTCATTGCTATCAAATAACAAAAAAAAAACAAACAGCTGTATTTAGTAAAGTAACAACTGGACTGCAATTGTAATCTTAGCTCTTCATTTCATACTAGGTGAGAGGACAAAATACCTTCCACTACATATGATATAAAAATACAACTTGCACCATGATTAGTGCGCAATGGAGCATAAAAGCCAAATAAGCACATATTAACTTATCTTCTCACAATCACTTCCCTTTTAATCACATACAGGTTTCTTAAGGTAAAATTGTCTATCTCTACTAGGCAAGTGGTCTATATCTACTAGGCAAGTGGTCTATCACAAAATAGGTACTCACATTTGTTTAAGAAAACATATAAGTGATCTTTTAAAATTCTTATTATTAATACTTCTAGGAAGCTTAGCAATTTTAAGGTTAAAATTAAGCCAGCTATGGAGAAGCTTTTATTGATAGAACTACCGCAAGCTGACTTTTTTCATTACCTGAGGTTGATTTAGTTGGCTGAATCCAAGTGCTAAAATTATGTTTTCAGAGCTATACCTGTTTCTCTTCCCCTACTGCCTCAGCTTTTATTATCTGAAACTACTTCAGCCAGCTTTTATATGCTCCTTTTATCTCATAGTACTGAAAAACACAACACTTTTCCCAATTGCTTGAACACAATTTCTACTAAGGATTCCATCTTTCCTATCCTGTGTAAAACACCAGTCCCTAAATTGAGCAATATTGCTCTGGAATGGCAGAAACAGTTGCTGTCTCCATCAATTGTTGTACTACTAAGATGCACTTACTTGCAAGTGACAGAAAATTACTTTAAAGCAATTTAAGCAAATTTGAGACATGATTGGCTAACAAATCTAAGGAAATATTAAATGCCTACACCTAAAAAGGGCAAAGTATTTCAAGGCTGCAAGAGTCCTGGAACCAAGGACTTAAATGTTACCAAAACACTCTTTCCATCATTTGCTACATTTCTGATTTCATAATAGCCTAAAACTCTGTTATGATAAACTGTCCTTTCCCTTGTAGTGGGAGACCTGAAAACACAGAGAGATGTCCAGTCACTACAGTGTTAGTACTTTTATTTTCTGTTTAAGAATACTTGACAAATTAAAGATGGCTTCAGAGTAATTGGAAGCTACCCATAACAACTACTAGTGCCAACTACATTAACAGGTATATTATAGAGTAATAAATCTGAATGAGCCACTGAAGGACAGCTGAACAGGAATATTATATACAGGAATTTATAGAAGAAGTTACATAGAAACTGGTAAGAAGGGTGGGGATAGCAAGAGGGCTGGCCCCTGCACCTAAGTGTGGTCACTGAGAAGCTGGAGGGAAATTGTATTTTTTTTAAATATATATTTTATTGATTTTTTTTCAGAGAGGAAGTGAGAGGGACAGAGAGCTAGAAACATCAATCAACTTCCTCCTATACACTCCCCATTGGGACCCCTCAGTCTGCAGGCTGACACTCTATCCACTGAGCCAAACTGGCTTTGGCCAGATATTCTATTTTTTATTGTTATTTTATTTTATCTTATATATTTCTTTTTTTAACCTTTTTCTTCCCCACTCTTCCCTTTTATATACTGTTTTATCCTATCACTGCTCTAATTTTTCTGTTTCCTTTCTTTTTATCCCTTGTTAAAAATTGATCTTTGTACAATATCCACAAATCAATAAATGTGATATGTCATAAAAACAAATATGACAGATAAAAATCACATAATCATATTAATTGATGCAGAAAAAGCATTTGACAAAGTCCAATACCCTTTCTTGATAAAAATCCTCAGCAAAGTGAGAATAGGGGTATCATACCTCAACAAAATAAAATCCTCATATGACAAACCTACGGCCAACATAATCTTCAATGGGCAAAAACTAAAACCATTTCCACTAAGAACACAAACAAAATAGGTTTCTACTTTCACCACTCCTGTTTGACATAGTATTAAAAGTATTAGCCATTGCGATTAGAAAAGAAGAAGAAGTAAAAATCATCCAAATTGGAAAAGAAAACGTAAAGCTGTCATTATTCACAGACTAGAGGCCTGGTGCACAAAATCCGTGCACAGGGGGGAGGGGTATCCTTCAGCCCAGCCTGCTCCCTCTCAAACCTGGGATCCCTTGAGGGATGATCCTACCTGGATCGGGCCTACACGGGCAGTCGGACATCCCTCTCACAATCCAGGACTGCTAGCTCCCAACTGCTCACCTGCCTACCTTCCTGATTGCTCCTAACCACTTCTGCCTGCCAGCCTGATTACCCCCTAACCACTTTCCTGCCAGCATTACAGATGCCCAACTGCTCCTCTGCCAGCCTGTTTGCCCCTAATTGCCTGGACACCGCTAACTGCCCTACCCTGCAGGCTTGATAACCTCCAACTGCCCTTCCTTGCAAGCCTGGTCCCTCCCAACTGCCCTCCCCTGCTGGCCATCTTGTGGTGGGCATCTTGTGTGATATGGGGCAGGATCTTTTGACCACATGGGGGCATCATCTTGTGTGTTGTAGTGATGGTCAATCTGCATATGACTCTTTTATTAGACATGATAGAGGCCTAGTGCACAGGTGGGGGGCAGTTGGTTTGCTATGAAGGGTGTCTCAAATCAGGATGGGGGCTCCCTTGAGGCATGGGGTGGCCTGGGTGAGGAGCCTGTGATGGTTAGCAGGCCACACACACTCTCCAGTGACCCAAGTGGAGGCCTTGGTATCTGGGAATTATTTATCTTCTACAAATGAAACTTTGTAGCCTAGAGCAGAGTCAAGCCTTCTACTTGCACAGCCATTGAAACTTTGTTGCCTTAAGCAGAGGCTTGCCAGCCAGGGTGTGCAGAAAGCTTGGCTTCCTCCATCGCCAGAGGCAACCCAAGCCTCCCTCCTGCTCTCTCAGTGGCTGAAGACATCTTGGTTGGGTTAATTTGCATACTTGCTCTGATTGGCTGGTGGGCAGGGATGGTGGGTGTGGCTGGTGGATGTGGCTTGTGGGTGTAGCAGAGGTAAGGTCAATTTACATATTACTCTTTTATTAGATAGGATGACATGATACTGTACATAGAAAACCCTAAAGATTCCATCAAAAGCTTATTAGATTTAATAAATGAATTCAGCAATGTAGCAGGATACAAAATTAATGCCCAGATATCTATGGCATTTTTTATACACCTATACTGAACTTATAGAAAGAGGAACTAAAAAAAAAAAATCCTATTTAAAATTTCACCAGAAAAAGATATCTAAGAATAAATTTAAATAATGAGGTTAAAGACTGGTCCTACAGAACACTGAAAAAAGAGATAGAGGAAGACAGAAACAGATGGAAGAACATACCATGCTCATGGATTGGTAGAATCAACATCATTAAAATGTCCATACTACACAAAGCAATTGATAGATTCCATGCACTTCCCATTAAAAAACTGAAGGCATATATCACAGACCTAGAACGAACTCTCGAAAAATTCATCTGGAATAAAAAAAAAGACCCCAAATAGCTCCAGCAATCATGAGAAAGAAGAACAAAGTAGGTGGGATCTCAATTCCAGATATCAAGCTGTATTAGAAATCAACTGTTCTTAAAACAGCCTGGCACCAGCACAAGAACAGACAGAGACCAATGGAATATAACAGAGAACCCAGAAATTGACCCAAAATACTATGCTCAATTAATATTTGACAAAGGAGTCAAGAACATGCAATGGAGTCAAGACAATAAATGGTGTTGGGAAACATTGGACAGGTAATGCAAAAATAATGAAATTAGAGCACCAACTTACACATATACAAAAATACATTCAAAATGGATAAAGGACTTAAACATAAGATTGGAAATAAAGCAATTTAGAAGAATGCACATGCAGCAAAATCTCAGACATACTCCACAAATACAGCTCCTAGGGCAATGGAATCTAAGGATAAAATGAACAAATGGGACTAAATCAAAATAAAAAGCTTCTGCACAGCAAAAGAAACTACAAACAAAAACAACAAGAAATCCCATGGCTTTCTTCATTAAGGTATTACATATGTGTCCTTATTCATATAATGGAGAACATATTTGCTAATGTTATCACCAATAAGGGTTTAATCTACAACATATACAGGGAACTCATGCAACTTAACAAAAGAAAGATTTTAAAAAATTCAAAAAATGGTCAATGGACCCAAATAGATACTTTTCTGAAGAGGATATGCAGAAGGGCCAAGAGACACATGAAAATATGATCAAACTCACTAATCATCCAAGTTATGTAAATCAAAATGACAATGAAGTACCATCTTACACCTGTCAGTATGGGTATCATCAGCAAATCAACAAATGACAAGTTCTGGTGATGATTCAGAGAAAAAGGAACCCTTGTGCAATGCTGGTGGAAATGCATACTGGTGCAGCCACTTTAGAGAACAGTATGGAGTTTCCTTTAAAAACTAAAAATGGAACTTCCATTTGACCGAGTGATCCCACTTCTAGGAATATATCCCAAGAAACTACGAACACCAATCAGAAAGGATATATGAACCCCTATGTTCACAGCAGCACAATTTACAATAGTTAAGATTTGGAAGCAGTCTAAGTGCTCATCAGCAGATGAGTAGATTAAAAAACTGTGGTACATCTAAATAATGGAATACTATGCTGTTGTTAACAACAGCATGGATGGATCTGCAGAGCATTATGCTATGCAAAATAAGTCAGTTGCAGAAAGATAAATATCAATGATCTCACTCATTTGTGATTTGTGGAATATAAGGAAAAATATAAATTTATGAATAAAAACAGATCTAGACTGTCAAACCTCAGAGAGAAGGCAGGACGGGAGATGAGGGGAGGGAGAGATCAACCAAATGACTTGTATGCATTCATATAAGCATAACCAATGGACACAGATACGAGGGGGAGAGGAGTTGATGGTGAGGGAATGATCAGGGAGATGGGAGGGGGAGAACTGGGAGAATAAGGACACATATGTAATACCTTAATCAATAAAGGAAATAGAAAAAAATCTTTATCAGCTTTAGTGATGTGTTATGATTATTGTATTCTCTTTTGGATTACTCATATATCTAATTTCCTCTTCCCTTCTCCAAGTCCATGTGCCATTCTCTTTTTTCTGTCTTTACTAGTCAACATTTTTAATGGTTTTATGTGGAAATCCCTTTCATGTCCCACTTGGTTCAGGGTTCCCATTCAGGGTTTGGGTCCTATAGGAGGCCACACGCAAATGAAAAGAGACTAGAAAGTATTAATTTGGGAATATTGGGCGGCCAGGCAGGAGTTTTCCTCTAGTGAGAAGACTCTCTTGCTATTCCTTTTATTGAGACTTTGGGACAGACCCATAGCCTTTAGGCATGAAATTTCAATAACAAAAATAGAAAAGACAAACAGAGTTGGAGGCTTCAGCAAAGAGGCTTCAGCTAACAATGTCTCAACTAAACTATGAGTAGTTAGAGCAATTAAGGTTGTTGATTAGCCTTCCAGGCTTCCACATTTTTCTATTAGTGAAACAATGTTCCATTTCTGGCAATTTTGTTTTTTTTCTCTCTTCTCTTGCTCTAATCTTCTTTAATAGTTTAATTCGTTGACTCCATAAACTCAAGTCTGTCTGCTCACTCTTCTATTCTCGTTTGCCAAAAATAAATGAATAATTTTTTTTCTCTTTTTTTATTTCCTTCTTATCCACTCATTGTCTTTCTACTACCTCTATATTGAATGTGGTTCTTCTCCTATTTATCCAATATGGGTCGTCCTTTACTCATCCTTAACCTTACTTTCTGTATATAAGGTATGCCTCTATAGATTCCGTCCCTACACACATACACTTTTATTTCTGAGTATTTGTTGGTTTGAAGTTTTTGGTTTATGTGTTTATTTGTGGTATTTTCTCCCTGTTTTTCCTCTTATTACCTTTTTTTTTCTTTACTCAATATCATTTTTGCTTTTTTCTGCCTCCTAATTTTCTTTTCTCTGGTGATCACTTTTATTGGGGTTGTCAGTGTCTTTTGTAAATTCAAGTTTTTTTTTCTTTATGATATGTCTTCTCAAGATGCATTTTGTGCTTTTCAGTCAACATGGTAGAGAGCAATCCACATAACCAGGAACCCTGAGAGGAGACTCCATCCACAAATGGGACAATAACACTCAAGACCCAATTATACCAAGAGATACAAATATCTCAAGTAAGGAGCATACCTAAAATATCCAGCCCAGAAGACTTGAAAGACTACACGACTGGGTCTCACAAAACATCTCCTAAATTAGACAAACTCAAAACTCTGGGTGGTATAGCAGTTTGATATAATACATAAAAACAATCACAAAAAAAGGCAAAATTGGAAAGACAAAAAAACAACCCCCATACAAAAGGAAAGAAGGAATCATCAGAAAAGGAAACAAATTAAATGGAAGCAAGGAATTTCTCAGAAAAAGAATTCAGAGCAATGGTTATTAGTATGCAAAAAAGGATGAAAGAAAAATTCAACAGCATATGTAAGAATCAAAGGGAAATGAAGAATGAAATGGAGGCAATAAAAAACACAATGGTCAAAACCACTGTTATAAAGTTTTTAACAATTTCCTAGAAAAAATGGATAAATTTAGCAAGATCCAAGAGATGAAAAAGAACCAACTAGAAATTAAACATACACTGACTGAAATAAAAAATATTATACAGAGACCTAATAGCAGGCAAGAGGAACGTAAGAATCAAGTCAAAGATTTGAAATACAAAGAAGCAGAAAACACTCAACTGGAAAAGCAAAAAGAAAAAATAATAAAAAAAATGAGAAGATAGTATAAGGAGCCTCTGGGACAACTTTAAATGAACCAACATCAGAATTATGAGGGTGCCAGAAGAAGAGAGAGAGCAAGATACTGAAAACCTATTTTAAGAAATAATGACGGAAAACTTCCCCTACCTGGTGAAAGAATAAACTTACAAGTCCAGGAATCTCATAGAACTCCAAACAAGGGGAATCCAAAGATGACCACACCAAGACACATCATAATTAAAATACCAAGAGCAAAAGACAAACAGAGAATATTAAAAGAAGCAAGAAAAAACAGTTAATTACCTATAGGGGAGCACCCATTCCACTGTCAGCTGATTTCTCAACAGAAACTATGCAGGCCAGACGGGAATGGCAAGAAATATTCAACATGATGTATAGCAAGAACCTGCAACCAAGATTAATCTACGCAGCAAAGCTATCATTCAGAATTGACGGGCAGATAAAGAGCTTCACAGATAAAAAAAACTAAAGGAGTTCATCAATACCAAACCAGTATTACATGAAATGCTGAAAGGTATTCTTTAAGAAGAAGAAGAAAACGGTAAAGGTAAAAATTATGAACAACAAATACATATCTATCATCAAGTGAATTTAAAAATCAAGTGAATTGAAAATCTGGTGAACAGAATAAACTTGTGAATATAATAGAATTAGGGGTATAGAAAGGGAGTAGACTGATAATTCTCAGAGGGGAAGAGGTGAGGGGGGATTCAGGGAGAGATTGGACAAAAATCATACACTATGGATGAGGACAATGGGAGGGAGGTAAGAGCAGAGGGTGGGGTGGGAACCAAGTGGAGGGGAGATATTGGAGGGTAAAAGAGGAACAATTGTAATAATCTGAACAATAAAGATTTATTAAAATTTAAAAATAAATAAATAAAAATATTCAGGCACCTGGCAGAAGGTGTACAAGAGGCAGCCAATTGATGTTTCTCTCTCATCAATGTTTCTCTCTCCCCCTCTCTCTGACATCAATAAAAATGTATTTTTAAAAATTAAAAAAAAAAGAATGCAATGGACAGATTCCACAGTAGACCAGAAGCTGAGGACCACATCAGTGAAGTTAGAAGACAACATAGAAAATATATACAACCATAGTAGCAACAGAAAAACAAAATTAAAAAGCAATAAGAGGCCAAAGCCGGTTTGGCTCAGTGGATAGAGCGTTTGCCTGCGGACTGAGGGATCCCAGGTTCGATTCCAGTCAAGGGCATGTACCTTGTTGGCAGGCACATCCCCAGTGTGAGGTGTGCAGGAAGCAACTAATCAATGTCTCTCTCATCGATGTTTCTAACTCTTTATCCCTTTCTCTTCCTCTCTATAAAAAAATCAATAAAATATACTTTTTAAAAAAGCAATAAGAGAACATAGGGGAGTTTGTAACAACACAAAATGAAAAAACATCTGCATAATAGGGTTCCTGACAGAGAAGAAGCTGAGCAAGAAATAGGAAACTTGTTTGAAGAAATAATGACAAAACTTGCCTGATATAAGATAGAAAGAAAAAAGTCACACAAGTCCAAGTAACACAGAGGCCCAAACAAGATGAAACCAAAAAAGGCCTACAATATGACACATCATAATTAAATTGGCACACATCACCGACAAAGTAGGACTCTTAAAGGCTTCTGAGAGAGACAGAAAGTTACCTACAAGGGATCTCCCATTAGACTCTCAAATGATTTCTCAACAAAAACACATTAGGCTAGAGAAATGGCAGTGGAGTAGACAGACGCGTCTGAAGTTTGTCTCTGGGCAGAGGGAGAGAGAGCAGCTGAGAGTCACACTGGGAGTGTTTGTTGGCAAGTTAAGAGTCAGCCATTCTTCAGGAGAAGGTGGGGGACTGCTGGACAGGGCTCTCCTGGCCAGGAAGCCCCACTGCCACGGGGTTTTTGTCTGCCGGAGCCAACAGCGCAAACGCGGAGACTGCGCCATCTTGCAGAGGGAGGTGGATGTCTGTCGAGGTCTGAAAGCTGCGGATGAAGCACTCACCAAACAGTCAGGGACCCAGAAAACCGCTCTCCAATTGGCGCAGGGCGTAGACACGTGGTCTCGAACAGATCCACATGGAACACGGAAAGGTCAGATTTTGCCTGGGATAAGTGAGGTCTCCTGTCCCACAGAACAGAGACACTCACACTGTGGGAACCAGGCTGCGGGAAAGCTGCCTCTGGAGAGGTCCGAGGATGTGGGGCAGGGCGTGATCCCTAAGTGTGGAGGCCAACTCTCAGAGCTGTTGACAGAGAGGAGCTCTGGAAAATGACTAGTTTTGATCTGAGGCAGAGGGACAACCTGGGAGTTATTACAGTGTCCCCGCTGCAAAATCCCCACAAACCGGTTCTGAGAACCACAGAGTAGCAGGGTCTGAGCACAGCCTTTGTCTCAGAGGTCAATTCCAAAACACTACCACCCAGTGGATGACGCACAAATTGACTCTGGCATAACCACAAAAGAATAAAGAGATTAAAACACAACTCAGCATTGGAACACAGGGAACTGCAATACCCTCCCGCCTGAGAAACAGGAGTGCCAAGCAGAACAATAGCAGAAGTGAATGACCATTCTATTTTTTTCTTTTTTTCTTTTTCATTTTTTAAAATTTCTTATTTTATTTTATATTTTTTCATTTTGCATATTTTAATTAAAAAACTATTTTTTTCTTTCCTCCTCAATAGATTTTACCTTTTTAATTATTACATTTTTGTTTTAAACTAGTATTATTACTACTACTATTTTACCTTTTTTGGAAAAAAACAAGAGTCATTTTGTTTTCTCTTTATTTTACTTCAGGATTAGAGTTCTACATTCTATTTACATCTTTCCTCTAGCCTAATTTTACTCTATCTCAACTCTACCTTTATGCCAACATATTCCTCCTAACTTTCCCTGTTTTGTTGTCTTGTTTTCTCTTTCCCTTTCCCAACTTTAGATTCTCCCTATTCTTTCTCTTTACCTGGGTAAAATTTCACCCCACTTATATATCTAATTTCAAATCCCCTATCCAAGTCCATACAAACCTCTCTGTTCTTTACCTCACTATCCAAAAAGGTGTTTTTCTCCATGTCCTTTTGTTGCTGTTTGCCTGAACGGTGATTATATCGATTTTTTGTACTTTTTTAGTGAGATTGTTTTAGCTTATTCTACTTGTTTTATTTTGTTTTGTTTTAGTTTGTTTTTTACCTCTCTTTTCCCTCGCCTACCTCCATATCAGTTGTTATTTGTAGTCCAGAATAACCTCCAGATACTGGTTGCCAGCATTTGTTGGCATTAGTGACTATTCTATTGGTGTTTTCTCCTGACATCTATATTTTGTTCTGCCTTTATATCTTATCCTCTTTCTTTTCTCTCTGATTTTTTCCTCTTCTCTTTTCTTCTTCTTCTCCTTTTAGTTTTTTTTTTATTTTAATTTTTTCTTCATTTATTTATTTATTTTTCTCCCTCTCCCAATTTGATTTTGGCATATCTTTCTTTTCTTTTTTCCTCATTTTCCTCTTCTTCTTTCTCTATTGCCCCTAATTTGTCTTTCATTGGTGGTCACCTTATTTGGTATTAATAACATCCTGAATACATTTCTACACAGTGCCTTGTGTGCTGTACCTGATCATGTTTTAGTTTTTGCTTTCAATCAACCTAGGAGAGAGAACTACATAACCAGACACCTGGAGAAGAAAGAACTTGGGCAGAAAAAGAAATAGCCCACATAACACAGAAAGGCAGGTTTCACCAGAAATGGAAGTAAACGAAAGAGAAGCAGAAATAAGCCTGCCAGAGAAAGAGTTCAGAGAAATGATCATAAGTGGATGAAAAGAATAGAAGAAAAAATCGACATCTGTGTAAGAGCCAAGAGGAAATGAAGAAGAAGCAAGAAGAAATGCAAAAGAAACAAGAAGAAATGCAGAGGAATGTAGAAGAAATACAGAATAATCAACAAGAAATGAAAAATGACATCAGTGCTATAAAGAACTCAATAGAAAGCATCAAAAGTAGACTAGAAGAAGCAGAAGACCGCATCAGTGAGCTAGAAGACATGGTAGGATAAAATACCCAAGTACAGTACCTACTAGAAAAAGAAGTTAAAAAGCAAGAGGAGAACCTAAGGGAACTTTGCGAAAACACAAAACAAAACAAGATCCACATAATTGGGGTTCCAAAAGGGTGGAAACTGAGCAAGGTTTAGAGAACCTGTTTGAAGAAATAATGACAGAAATTTCACCAATATAGAAAGAAAAAAAACACACAAATCCAAGAAACTCACAGAGTCCCAAGCAAACTGAACCCCAACAAACAGACACCAAGGCACATTATAATTAAATTGGCAAACACCAACAACAATGTAAGAATCTTAAAAGCAGCCAGAGAGAAACAGAAAGTTACCTACAAAGAACCCCCATAAGACGAGCTACTGATTTCTCAACAGAAATTCATCAGGCCAGAAGGGAATGAAATGAAATATACAAAGTGATGAAAAGGAAGGTTCTGAATCCAAGAATATTGTACCCTGCAAGACTTTCCATCAAAATTGAAAGTGAAATCAGAAGCTTCACAGACAAAAAGGACTAAGGGAATATATTCCCACCAAACCAGCAATGCAAGAAATGTTAAAGGATCTGCAGTAATAAAAAGAAAGAGGAAGAGAAGAAGGAACTCAGAGGTAAGGACTAAAAATGGCAACAGATAAGTATTTATCAATAATAACTTTAAATGTAAATGGATTAAATGCTCCAATAAAAAGATATAGGATAACTGATGGGATAAGAAAACATGATCCATATATCTGCTGTCTGCAAGAAACCCACCTCAGTAAAAGAGATGCACACAGATTGAGGGTGAAGGAATGCAACATGGTATTTCAGGCAAATGGAACTGAAAAAAAAAACTGGGGTTGCAACACTTATATCTGACAAATTAGATCTCAAAGTGAAGGACATAATAAGAGATAAAGAAGGCCACTTCATAATACTAAAGGGAACAATCCAACAAGAAAAAATAACTCTGGTAAATATATATGCACCCAATATAGGAGCACCTAAATACATAAAAAATAAACTCCTGGAGGATATTATGGGAGAGATTGACAGCAATACAATTATAGTAGGGGACTTTAATATCACACTGTCACCACTGGACAAATATTCTAAACAAAAAATCAGAAAAGAAACATCAATCCTAAATGACACACTAGACCAGATTCAGAACATTTCACCCCAAAGGCACAAATATACATTCTTCTCTAGTGCACATGGGTCATTTTCAAATATAGATCATATGTTGGGTCATAAGAATAGTCTCTTCAAATTAAAAAAGATAGAAATCATATCAAGCATTTTCTGAGACCACAGTGTAATAAAAACAATAGAAAGAAATAAAACACATGGAAACTAAACAACATGCTACTAAACAACGACTGGGTAACCAGATAGATCAAGGAAGAAATAAAAAACATCATGACAACAAATGACAATGACAACACAACAATACAAAATTTATGGGACACACTGAAAGCAGTCTTCAGAAAGAAGTTCATAAGCCTACTGCAAAAAAAAAAAAAACAGGAAACAATGGTAATAAATTACCTAACCCTACAACTCAAAGAGCTACAAAGAGAGCAACAAGAAAAGCCCAGTATAAGCAGAAGGAAGGAAATAGTAAAGAGCAGAGCAGAGATAAACAACATGGAGACCAAAGTAACAATTCAAAAGATCAACGAAACCAAGAGCTGATTCTTTGAAAGGATAAACAAGATTGATGGACCTCTAGCCAGGCTCACCAAAAAGCAAAGAGAAACGACGCAAATAAACAAAATCAAAAATGAAAGAGGAGAAATAACAACAGACCCCACCGAAATACAAAAGATTCTAAAAAAATACTTTGAACAAGTGAATTCCAACAAATTGGACAACCTGAAAGAAATAATCATATTCCTAGAAAAATATAACCTTCCAAAACTCTATCAGGAAGAATCTAAACATCTCAATAGTCCAATAACTATGGAAGAAATTGAAGCAGTCATCAAAAAGCTTCCAACAAAAAAAAGCCTGGGACCAGATGACTACACAGGAGAGTTTTACCAAACTTTCAAGGAAGAATTAAAACCTATCCTCCTCAGACTATTTAAAAACATTCAAGAAGAAGGAACACTTCCAAACACCTTCTATGAAGCCAACATCACCCTAATACCAAAACCAGATAAAGACAACACAATGAAAGAGAATTATAGGCCAATATCTTTCATGAACATAGATGCCAAAATCCTCAACAAAATTCTAGCAAATCGGATTCAGCAGTACATCAGAAATATCATACACCATGACCAAACAGGATTCATCCCGGGAATGCAGGGATGGTACAATATCCGCAAATCAATAAACGTGATACATCACATAAACAAATTGAGAGATAAATATCACATAGTCATATCAATTGATGCAGAAAAAGCATTTGACAAAATCCAACACCCTTTCATACCTCAACATCATAAAAGTCATATCTGAGAAACCCACAGCTAACATCATACTCAATGGGCAAAAACTAAAACCATTTTTCCTAAGAACAGGAACAAGACAAGGATGCCACTCTCACCTCTCCTGTTCAACATAGTACTGGAAGTATTAGCCATTGCAATTAGACAAGAAGAAGAAATAAAAGGCATCTAAATTGGAAAAGAAGAAGTAAAGCTGTCCTTATTTGCAGATGACATGATACTGTACATAAAAAACCTGAAGGACTCCATCCTAAAACTAATTGATTTAATAAATGAATTCGACAATGTAGCAGGATACAAAAGTAATGCCAAGAAATCTGTGGCATTTCTATACACTTATAGTGAAATTACAGAAAGAGAAACTAAAAAAGCAATCCCATTTACCATCACACCAAAAAAAGTAAGACACCTAGGAATAAACCTAACTAAAAAGGTAAAAGACTTATATGTAGAAAACTACAGGACACTGAATAAAGAGATAGAGGAAGATGTTAACAGATGGAAGAGCATACCTTTCTCATGGATTGGGAGAATTAACATCATTAAATGTCCATACTACCTAAAGAAACCTATAGATTCAATGCACTACCCATTAAAATACCAATGGCATATTTCACAGACCTAGAAAGAATTCTTCATAGATTCATCTGAAACAAAAAAAGACCAGGAATAGCCACAGCAATTCTGAGGAAGAAGAATAAAGTAGGTGGGATCTCAATACCAGATTTCAAGCTATATTACAAAGCAATTGTTCTCAAAACAGCATGGTACTGGCACAAGAACAGACATATAGACCAATGGAATAGAATAGAGAATCCAGATATCCACCCAAACCACAATGCTCAACTAATATTTGAAAAAGGAGGCATGAATATACAATGGAGTAAAGATAGCCTCTTCAACAAAAGGTGTCAGGAAAATTGGACAGATACATGCAAAAATAAATAAAACTGGACCACCAATTTACACCAAATACAAAAATAAACTCAAAATGGATACAGGACTTAAACATTAGAGGGGAAACCATAAAAATAGTAGAGGAATCCACAGGCAGCACAATCTCAGACATATGCCGAAAGGACTTCTTCACCGATACTGCTCCAAAGGCAATGGAAGCTAAAGAAAAAAATAAACAAATGGGACTACATCAAAATAAAAAGCTTTTGCACAGCAAAAGAAACCATCAACAAAACAACAAGAAAGACCACTGTATGGGAGAACATATTTGTAAATGTTATCACTGATAGACATTTTTTGGCGGGGGGTGGGGGGTTGAGCAGTTTGTTGTTTTTTGTTTGTTTGTTTTTTAGAGTTTTTAAATTTTTTATATGTATCTCCCCATTGCCCCCCTCCCTCCCAGGCATACCCCTACCCCTCAGTGTATATGTTCATTGGTTATGCTTATATGCATGCATACAAGTCCGTTTATTGATCTCTTATCTACCTCACCTTACTTTAATCTTCCTGCTGTAATTTCACAGTCTGATGCTTTACTGCTTCTGTATCTATCCTTTTGTTCATCAGTTTATAATGTTCTTTATTATCCACAAATGAGTGAGATCATGTGATGCTTCTCCTTCATTGACTGGCTTATTTCACTAAGCATAAGGTTCTCCAGTTCCAACCAGGTTGCTGCAAAATGTAAGAATTCCTTCTTTTTAATGGCAGCATAGACTGATAAAGGTTTAATCTCCAACATGAACAGCCAACTTATACAACTTAATAAAAGGAACATAAATGATCCAATAAAAAAATGGGCATCAGACCCAAATAGAACCTTTTTGAAAGACGACAGAAGGAAGGCCAAGAGACACATGAAAAAGTTTTCAAAGTCACTAATTATCCAAGAGATGCAAATCAAAACAACAATGCGATACCATCTTACACCTGTCATAATAACAATCATCAACAATCAACAAACGACAAGTGTTGGCAAGGATGCGGAGAAAAAGGAACCCTTGTGCACTGTTGGTGGGAATGCAGACTGGTGCAGCCACTGTGGAGAACAGTATGGAGTTTTCTTAAAAAACTAAAAATGGATCTCCCATTTGACCCAGCAATCCCACTCTTAGGAATTTATCCTAAGAAATTACAAACACCAATCAGAAAGGATTTATGCACCACTATGTTCATAGCAGCACAATTTACAATAGCTACAATTTGGAAACAGCCTAGGTGCCCATCAGCAGATGAGTGGATCAGAAAACTATGGTACATCTACACAATGGAATTTTATGCTGCCATTAAAAAGGAGGAACTCTTATCATTTGCAGCATCCTGGATGGAACCATATAGCCTTATTCTTAGTGAAATAAGCCAGTCAATGAAGGAGAAGCACCACATGATCACACTCCTTTGTGGATAATAAAGAACATTATAAACTGATGAAGAAAAGGATAGCTACAGAGGCAGTAAAGCATCAATCAGACTGTGAAATTATAGCAAGAAGATTAAGGAGAGGTGGGGTAGATAAGAGATCAATCAAAGGACTTGTATGCATACATATAAGCATAACCAATGAACCTAGACACTGGGGGATTGGGGTATGCCTGGGAGGAAGGGGGGCAAAGGAAAGATATGTATACATGTAACACAATAAAAAAAACACATTAGGCTAGAGGGAATTGAATTAAATATATAAGTGATGAAAACCAAGGGACTGAATCGAAGCACACTATACCCAGGAAGGCTTTCATTAAAAAGTGAAAGTGAAATCAGGAGCTTTGCAGGAAATATAAATGGTTAAAGGAGTTTATTTCCACCCAGCCAGTACCATAAAACATTCTAAAGGGACTGCTGTAAAAAGAAGAAAATCAAAAGAAAGAAAAAAAATGCAGGCATAAAAAAAATGGCAACAAATACGTTTCTATCAATAATAACCATAAACATAAATTGATTAAATGTTCAAAAAAAACATAGAATAGCTGATTGGGTCATAAAACATGACCCATACATTTGCTGTCTACAAGAGACACACCTCAAAACAAAGGGCTCACAGAATGATAGTGAAGAGATTAAAAATATATATATTTTTCAAGTAAATGGAAATTTCTAAAAAGCTGGGATAACAATACTTACTAGTATATGGTATATGACAAAATAGACCTCAAATTGAAGACCATACAAAAGAGAAGGAAGGAAAGTTCACAATAATAAAGGGAGATATTAACAAGAGGATATAATTCTGGTAAATATATATGTACCCAATACTAGAGCACCCAAATACATTAAATAAAACTTCTGGAAGATCAAGGGAAAGATTGACAGCAATAGCATCATAGAAGAGCGTTTTAATACTCCAATGACAACACAGGATAATCCTCTGAACAAAAAATCAGCAAAGTAATAACAATCCTAAATTACACACTAAACCAGATGGAACTAATTGATATCTTCAGAACATTTCATCCCAAAGCTTCAAAATATATATTCTTATCAGGTGCATATGGGACATTCTCAAAGATAGATAACATATTGGGACATAGGCAAAGTCTCTTCAAATTCAAGAAGATAGAAATCATATCAAGCATCTTCTCACATCATAATTTGCATAATATTAGAAATAAACTACAATAAAAATCAAGCACTTAAAGGGAAAATATCATACTACTAAATAATGAGCGGATTACCAAAGTGATCAAAGAAGAAATAGAAAACGTCCTGGAAACAAATAACAATGAAAACACAGCAATCAAAAACCTTTAAGACACAGTTAAAGCAGTCCTAAAAGGGAACTTCATAGTACTTCGGGCCTACCAAAAAAAAAAAAAAGGCACTGGTAATAAAATTTCTAACCCTACAACACAAAGAATTAGGAAGAAAGTAACAAGAAGAGCCCAGAGTGAGCAGATGAAAGGAAATAATAAAGATCAGATCAGAAATAAATGACATAGAGACCAAAAAATCAAGATATAAGATCAATAACACTAAGAGCTGGTTCTTTGTAATGATAAAGAATATTGATGAACCCCTAACCAGGCACACCAAGATACAAAGAGAGAGGGCCAAATAAACAAAATCAGAAATGTAACAGTTCAGTAACAACCAATGCCATGGACATACAAAGGATTATTAAAAAATGCTAAAAACAACTCTACTCCAACAAACTGGACAACCTAGATGAAATGGACATATTCCTAGAAAAATACAATTTTCCAAAACTCAAGAAGGAAGAGTAAAAAACCTGAATGAGCTGATAACTGCTGATGAAACTGAAGCAATAATTTAAAGAAAACATTCAGCAAACAAAATCCCTGCTTATTTTTTGTTCAGAGGATTATCCCATGTTGTCACTGGGGTATTAAAACCCTCTTATATGATTGTATTGTTGTCAATCTCTCCCTTGAACTTCCAGATGGCTTCACAGGAGAAGTTCTCCAAACATTCAAAGAAGAACTAAAACCTATCCTCCTCAGATTATTCCCAAAAAATTCAAGAAGAATTTTCTATGAAGCCAGCATTAGACTAATCCCAAAACTAGATAAAGACACTACAAAGAAAGAATTACAGACCAATATCTCTAATGAGCATAGATGCTAAAATCATCAGCAAAATCCTAGACAATTTAATTCAACATTACATGAGAAAGATCATACAACATTACCAAATGAGATTTATTTCAGGGATGCAAAGGTGGTACAATATCTGTAAGTCAATAAATGTGATATATCACATGAACAAATTGAAAAACAAAAAATACATAATCATACCAAATGATGCATAAAAAGCATTTGACAAAATCCAACACCCTTTCTTGATAAAAACTCTCAACTAAGTGTGAAAAGAGGGATCATACCTCAACATCATAAAAGCCTTATATAACAAACCTACAGCCAACATCATATTCAATGGGCAAAAAACAAAGAATAGAAACAAGACAGGGATGCCCATTCTCAGCATTCCTGTTCGACATAGTACTGGAAGTGCTAGCCATAGCAATCAGACAATAATAAGAAATAAAAGGCATCCAAATTGGAAAAGAAGAAGCAAAACAGTCATTATTTGCAGATGACATGATATTGTACATTGAGAATCCTAAAGACCCCATGAATAAACTACTAGAATTAATAAATGAATTCAGAAATGTAGCAGGATACAAAATTAATACCCATTAACCTATGGCCTTTTTTATACACCAATAATGAACTCACAGAAAGAAAAATAAAAAACAATCCCATTCATCACTGTAACAAAAAATATATATATAAGATACGTACTTAGGAATCAGCCAAAACCACTTTGGCTCAGTGGATAGAGTGTCAGCCTGCAGACTGAAAGGTCCCAGGTTCGATTCTGGTCAGGACATGTACCTTGGTTGCGGGCACATCCCCAGTAGGGGGAGTGCAAGAGGCAACTGATCGATGTCTCTCACTCATCAATGTTTCTAACTCTCTATCCCTCTCCCTTCCTTGTAGATATATATATATATATATATATATATATATATAGAGAGAGAGAGAGAGAGAGAGAGAGAGCATACTTAGGAATCAAATTAACTAAGTAGGTAAAAGACCTGTCCTCAGAAAACTAGAGGACATTAAAGAGAGAGAGATAGGGAAGAGAGAGAGAGAGAGAGAGAGAGAGAGAGAGAGAGAGAGGGAGGGAGAGAAAGGAAGGAAGACATAAACAAATGGAAGAATATACCATGTTCATGAATTGGTAGAATCAACACCATTAAAATGTCTATACTACCTGAAGCAATATATAGATTCAATGCAATCCTCATTGGAAAACCAATGGCATATTTAACAGACCTAGAACAAACTCTCCAAAAATTCATTTGGAATCAAAAAGATCCTGAATAGCTGCAGCAATCCTGAGAAACAAGAACAAAGTTGGAGATATCACAATACCAGATGTCAAGTTATATTACAAAGCCACAGTTCTCAAAATTGTCTAATACTGGCATAAGAACAGACATATAGGCCAATGGAACAGAACAGAGAACCCAGAAATTGACCCAAGCCATTATACTCAATTAATATTTGACAAAGGAGGCAAGAGCACAAAATGGAGTCAAGGCACTCTCTTCAATAAATAATGTTGGAGAAATTGGACAGATACATGAAAAAAAATTAAACTAGACCACCAACTTACACCATGCACAAAAATAAACTAAAAATGGAAAAGGGCTTAAATGGGGGATGGGAAACTATAAAAATCCACAGGCAAATATATATCAGACATATGTTTGTAATAACATCTTTAACAATGTAGCTCCTAAAACAATTGGGACACAAATATTTTTCTTTTTCTCTTGTGGGTTTATTTCTAGCCTACAGTGGCAAGATGTTTTTAAAGACAAAAATCAGGGGTTGGGGGGGAAGCAGATGCAGAGGCAAAGAAGCAATGAACAGACTGTCGTGCTACAGTGGGAAGGCAAGGGATGTTGGGGGGGACGGTCTTGTAGGAGATCAACCGAAGGACTTGTATGCATGTGTATAGGCATAGCCAGTGGATACAGGCTAATGGGAGGGGCAGGGGGAGGAGACAGGTGAGGGCATGTACTGGGGGATGGGGAGAGCAATAGGGAAAAAATAAAAATAAAATACATTAAAAAAAAAAAGAAAACAAAACTTAGGGGAAAATAAACAAATGGGACTACATCAAAATAAAAAGATCTGCACAGCAAAAGAAGCCATCAACAAAACAAGAAGAGAAATATTTTCCAGGCAAATGGAAATGAAAAGAAAGTTGGAGTAGCAGTAATTATATTTGACAAAATGGACCTCAAAATGAAGGCCATAACAAGAGATAAGGAAGGCCACTTTATAATACTACAGGAACCAATAAAACAAGAGGATATGACTCTGATAAACATATATGAACCTGATGCAGAAGCACCCAAATATATTTAAAAAAAAAACTTCTGGAAGATATAAAGAAAGAGATTGACAAAAATACAACCATAGTACAGGACTTCTATACCCCATTGACATCACTGGATAAATCATCTAGGGGGGAAAAAATCAGCAAAAAAAAAAAAAGTTATCCTAAATGATTCATTAGGTGAGATGAACTCAATCTACACCTTTAGAACATTTTACTCCTAAGCAAAAGAATATGCATTCTTCTCAATTGCACATGGGAAATTCTCAAAGATAGGTCACATATTGGGACACAGACAAAGTCTCTTCAAATTCAAGATGATTGAAATCATATCAAGCATCTTTTGATATCACAATGACATAAAATTATAAAACAACTGCAGTAAAAAACAATTTAAAAAATCAAGCACTCTTAGGGTAAACAGCATGCTATTTCAAAATGATTAGGTTATCAAAGGGATCAAAGAAGAAATACAAAACATCCTGGAAACAAATGACATTGAACACTTAACAATCCAAAATCATGGGATACAGTGGAAGCAGTCATGAGAAGGAAGTTCATAGCACTACAAGCTTAACTAAAAAATACAATAAAAATATATTTTTAAAAAAACAGAAAAATGAATAATAAATTATCAATCTCTACAACATAAAGAATTAGAAAGAGAGCAACAAGAAAAGCCCAGAGTGAGCAGAAGGAAGGAAATAATAAAGATCATAGTGGAAATAATTTACGTAGAAATCTTCCAAAAAAGATACCAAAGATCAATAAAACCAGGAGCTGGTTCTTTGAAAAAATAAACAAGATTGATGAACTTCTAGTGAGGCTCACCCAGAAGTAAAGAGATAGAACCTAAATAAACAAAATCAGAAATGAAAGAAGCAAAATAACAAAAGTCTTTACAGAAATACAAAGGATTTTTTAAAAATGCTATGAACAACTTTAATCCAATAAACTGGTCAACCTAGAAGAAATGTACCTATTTCTAGAAAAATATAAACTTCCCAAACTCAGTCAGGAAGATTCAAAAAACCTGAATGGGCTGATGAAATTCAAGCAATAATAAAATAAAATTAATTTTTAAAAAGAACCTTAAGAAAACAGAGCCCTGGGGCCAGATGGCTTCATAGGAGAGTTTTAACAAACATTCAAAGAAGGACTAAAATCTATCCTTCTCAGACTATTCCACAAAATTCAAGAGGAAGGCACAGTTCTAAAGCTCTTTCTCTGAAGCCAGCATTACCCTAATTCCAACACCATTTAAAGACACTACAAAGAGAATTACAAGCCAATATCTCTGATGAACATAGATGCTAAAATCATCAATAAAATTCTAGCACATGGATCCAGTATTCCATTAGAAAGATCATATACCATGACCAAGTTAGATTTATTCCAGGTATGTAAGGAGGGTACAGTGTCCACAAATCAATAAACAGGATACATCACATAAATGCATTAAGAGACAAAAATCACATAATTTTATCAATTGCTGCAGAAAAAGCATTAGAGAAAATCCAACACCCTTTCTTGATAAAAAAAAAAATCTCAGCAAAGTGGGAAAAGAGGGATATATCTCAACATAATAAAAGCCTTATACTAAGTGTTCCAGTTAACAATAATGGATTTGGTGATCAAAGAAAACACTATCATTTCAAGAGAAATATCAAAAGTGCTTTATTCAAAGTAATATTCAGGAAGAAGATGGTTGCTGACAGGAAGGCAAAATGCAAGATAGCATGTGAGTGAAAGAACAAAAGGAGTGTGTGTGGATCTTTGGGGAGTGTATATTTATGGGTGAGGGACAGCTATACTCCAAGGTACTTTGTTTGGGATTGCCAGACCAGGCACTCCTGACCAGCAGCCACCACTGCTGCTGAAATCTCTTCCATAACCCCTGGCTCTGCCACAGAGATCATGCCATCTTGAAGGAGAGAGTGGCTGTTATCTGACGCCTATACATCACAGGACTCTACAACCACAACAAATAGGGAACAGCTGTGAACCCAGGAAGAGTATATCTCAAGCAGCATGTATACGTGGACTTGGATTAGTTATGCACCTTCTCATGGAAAGGTCATATTTCACTTCAGAAAAAGGTGAGATTTGCAGTCCAGGCTGGAGAAAGAAACACACACAATGGGATATAGAGGCTTGGGGAAGTCTGCACCCCACAAAAGCCACAGCCATGAGAAAATGGCGGGGGAGTAGACGGACGCGTCTGGAGCTTTGTCCCTGGGCAGAGGGAGAGAGAGCGGCTGAGAGTTGCATTGGGAGTGTTTGTTGGCAAGCTAGGAGTCGGTTGTCCTCCAGGGGAAGGCGGGGAACTGCTGGAAGGGGCTCTCCCAGCCAGGCAGCCCCACGGCCACCAGCGCGAACGCAGAGCCCGAGCCATCTTGCAGTGGGAGGTGGATGTCTGCGGCGCTCTGAAGCCTTCGGCTGGGCACCCATCGAGCAGCCAGGAACCCGGGGACCCAGAACTCCTCTCTCCAATCGCAGACACGCGGCGGAATCAGAGATCCACAGAGCACATGGAAAGGTCAGATTGCGCCTGACTTAAGGGGGAGGTGGATGTCTGCCGAGGTCTGAAAGCTGCGGCTGACGGAGGCACCCACAGAGCAGCCAGGACCCAGAGTGCAGCTTCCCAGGCTGCACAGGCGCAGGTGGAGGATTCAGAGATCGACAGGGAGCACGCGCGCGGAAGGGTCAGATTTCGCCTGGGCCAGGGTGCAGTCTACTACCCCCGCAGGGCAGAGACGCGGACACTGTGGGAGCCAGGCTGCGGGAAAGCTGCCTCTGGAGAGGTCCGAAGAGGTGGTCAGGGCGTGATCCCTGAGTGTGAAGGCAGACCCTCTGGGCTGTTGACAGAGGAGAGCTCCGGAAAACGACTCTTTTTTTTTTTTTTCCTCTGGGGCAGAGGGACAACCTGGGAGTTATTGCAGTGTCCAGGCTGCAAAACTCCCACAAACTGGTTTTGGGAACCACAGAGTAGCAGGATCTGAGCACAGCCTAGAGAGGTCTTGTGCTTTGTCTCAGAGATCAATTCCGAAACACTGCCACCCAATGGATGACACACAAATTGACTCTCACATAACCACAAGAGAATAAAGAGATTAAAACACCAAGAGGGGAACACAGGGAACTGCAATACCTCCCCTACTGGGAAACAGGAGTGCCAAGCAGAATAATAGTGGAAGTGAAGGACCATTCTATTTTTCTTTTTCTTCTTTTTTTTTTTTA
>JAAGEH010000380.1:4423039-4498476 GCA_011751065.1 Lasiurus cinereus
TTTATTATTCATTTTCACATACTTTAATTAAAAGAATATTTTTTTCTTTCTGCCTCAATTGATTTTACCTTTATAATTATTACATTTTTGTTTTAAACTAGTATTATTAATTACTACTAGTACTTTACCATTTTTGGGGAAAAAAAGTGTCATTTTGTTTTCTCTTTATTTTATTTCGGGATTAGAGTTCTACATTCTATTTTCATCTTCCCTTTAGCATAATTTTACTCCAACACAACTCCACCTTTATGCCAACACTTTCCTCCTAACTTTCCCCATTTTGCTGTCTTGTTTCTCTTTCCCTTTTCCAACTTTAGATTCTCCCTATTTTTCTCTTTCTTGGTTAAAATTTCACCCCATTTATATATCTAATTTCAAATCCCCTACTACAAGTCCACACAAACCTCTCCCCTCTTGTCTTCACTAGCCAAAAAGTTGTTTTTTCTCTATGTCCTTTTGTTGCTATTTGCCTGAAAAGTGATTATATCGATTTTTTGAAAATTTTTTTGAGAGACTGTTTTAGTTTATTCTACTTGTTTTATTTTGCTTTTTGCTTGCTTTGTTTTCTACCTCTCTTTTCCCTCATCTCCCTCGATACCAGTTGCTATTTGTAATTTGCATTAATCTCTAGGTACTGGTTGCTGGCCTTTATTGGGATTAGTGACTGTTCTATTGGAGTTGTCTCCTGACGTCTATATTTTGTTCCTCTTTTCGCTCTTATACACTTTCTTTTCTCTCTGACTTTTTTCTCTTCCTCTTTCCTTCTCCTTTTTCTCCTTTTTATTTTCTTATTTTATTTTATTGTTCATTTATTTATCTTTTTTTTCCCTCACTCTCCCAATTTGATTTTGGCACTTCTTTCTCTTCTTTCGTCCTCATTTTCCTCTTCTTCTTTCTCTATTTACCCCTAATTTGTCCTTCATTGGTGGTCAACTTATTTGTGATTATTAACATCTTGAATACATCTCTACTCAGTGCCTTGTGTGCTGTACCTGGTCGTGTTGTAGTTTGTGCCTTTCAATCAACGTAGGAGAGAGCACTACATAACCAGACACCCGGAGAAGAAAGACCATGGGCAGAAAAAGAAACAGCCCATAAAAGACAGAAAGGCAGATTTCACCAGAAAAGGAAGTAAACGAAATAGAACCACAAATAAGCCTACCAGAGAAAGAGTTCAGAAAAATTATCATAATATGGTTGAAAAGAATGGAAGACAAATTTGACAATATGAGTAATAGCCTAGAGGAGGTGAAGAAGCATGAAGAAGAAACATGGAAGAAACTAGAGGAGGTGCAGAATAAACAAGAAGAAATGAATAATGACATCACTGCTATAAAGAACACAATAGAAAGCGTCAAAAGTAGACTAGAAGAAGCAGAGGACCGCATCAGTGAGCTAGAAGACACGGTAGGAAAAAATACCCAAGTTCAGCAGCTTCTAGAAAAAAAAGTTAAAAAGCAAGAGGAGAGTCTAAGGGAACTTTGGGATAATATGAAACAAAATAACATCCGCATAATTGGGGTTCCAGAAAGAGAGGAAACTGAAGAAGGATTAGAGAATGTGTTTGAAGAAATAATGACAGAAAATTTCCCCAATATAGAAAAGAAAAAACCCACACAAATCCAAGAAGCTCACAGAGTCCCAAGAAAACTGAACCCCAACAAACCGACACCGAGGCACATTATAATTAAATTGGCAAACACCAAAGACAAAGTAAGAATCTTAAAAGCAGCCAGAGAGAAACAGAAAGTTACCTACAAAGGAACCCCCAGAAGACTAGCTACTGACTTCTCAACAAAACTCGTCAGGCCAGAAGAGAATGGAAAGGAAGGGTCTGAATCCAAGAATACTGTACCCTGCAAGATTCTCAATCAAAATTGAAGGTGAAATCAAAAGCTTCACAGACAAAAAAGGACTAAGGGAATATATTACCACCAAACCAGCAATACAAGAAATGTTAAAAGGTCTGCTGTAATAAAAAGAAAGAGGAAGCGAAGAAGGAATTCGGGGGTAAGGACTAAAAATGGCAACAGATAAGTACTTATCAATAATAACTTTAAATGTAAACGGATTAAATGCTCCAATCAAAAGACATAGGGTAACCAATTGGATAAGAAAATATGATCCATATATCTGCTGTCTGCAAGAAACCCACCTTAGGAAAAGAGATGCACATAGATTGAGGGTGAAGGGATGGAACATGGTATTTCAGGCAAATGGAAATGAAAAAAAAGCTGGGGTTGCAATACTTATATCTGACAAATTAGATCTCAAAGTGAAGGACATAACAAGAGATAAAGAAGGCCACTTCATAAAACTAGAGGGAACAATCCAACAAGAAAAAATAACTCTGGTAAACATATATGTACCCAATATAGGAGCATCTAAATACATAAAAAAACTCTTGGAGGATATTAAGGGAGAGATTGACAGCAATACAATCATAGTAGGAGACTTTAATACCCGACTGTCACCATTGGACAAATCCTCTAAAAAAAAATCAGCAAAGAAACATCAATCCTAAATGACTCACTAGACCAGATAGAATTAATTGACATCTTCAGAACATTTCACCCCAAAGCCACAGAATATACATTCTTCTCCAGTGCAAATGGGTCATTTTCAAAGATAGATCATATGTTGGGTCATAAGAAAAGTCTCTTCAAATTCAAGGAAATAGAAATCATATCAAGCATTTTCTCAGACCACAGTGGCATAAAACTGGAAATCAACTATAATAAAAACAATAGAAAGAAATCAAACACATGGAGACTAAACAGCATGTGATTAAACAACGACTGGGTAACCAGAGAGATCAAGGAAGAAATAAAAAACATCATGGCAACAAATGACAATGACAACACAACAATACAAAATTTATGGGACACAGTGGAAGCAGTCTTGAGAGGGAAGTTCATAGCCCTACAAGCCTACTGCAAAAAACAGGAAACAATGGTAATAAATCACCTAAACCTACAACTCAAAGAGCTAGAACGTGAGCAACAAGAAAAGCCCGGTGTACTCAGAAGGAAGGAAATAGTGAAGATCAGAGTGAAGATAAACAACTTGGAGACTAAAGACACAATTCAAAAGATCAACAAAACCAAGAGCTGGTTCTTTAAAAGGATAAACAAGATTGATGGACCCCTAGCCGGGCTCACCAAGAAGCAAAGAGAGAAGACCCAAATAAACAAAATCAGATATGAAAGAGGAGAAATAACAACAGACCCTGTGGAAATACAAAGGATTGTTAAAAAATACTATGAACAATTCTATTCCAACAAATTGGACAACCTGCAAGAAATGGACATTTTCCTAGAAAAATATAACCTCCCAAAACTCAATGAGGAGGAAGCCAAACATCTCAATTGTCTAATAACTATGGAAGAAATTGAAACAGTAATCAAAAAGCTTCCAGCAAATAAAAGCCCGGGTCCAGATGGCTACACAGGAGAGTTTTACCAAACATCCAAGGAAGAATTAAAACCTATCCTCCTCAGACTATTCAAAAACATTCAAGAAGAAGGAATACTACCAAACACCTTCTATGAAGCCAGCATCACCCTAATACCAAAACCAGATAAAGACAACACAATGAAAGAGAATTATAGGCCAATATCTCTCATGAACATAGATGCCAAAATCCTCAACAAAATTCTAGCAAACCGGATCCAGCAGTACATCAGAAAGATCATACACGATGACCAAGCAGGATTCATCCTAGGAATGCAGGGATGGTTCAATATCCGCAAATCAATAAACGTGATACATCACATAAACAAATTGAGAGATAAAAATCACATAGTCATATCAATTGATGCTGAAAAAGCATTTGACACAATCCAACATCCTTTCTTGATAAAAACGCTCAGCAAAGTGGGAATAGAAGGATCATACCTCAACATCATAAAAGCCATATATGATAAACCCAAAGCTAATATCATACTCAATTGGCAAAAACTAAAAGCATTTCCCCTAAGAACAGGAACAAGACAGGGATGCCCACTCTCACCTTTCCTGTTCGACATAGTACTGGAAGTATTAGCCATTGCAATTAGACAACAAGAAGAAATAAAAGGCATCCAAATTGGAAAAGAAGAAGTAAAGCTGTCCTTATTTACAGATGACATGATATTGTACATAAAAAACCCAAAGGACTCCATTCCAAAACTAATTGACTTAATTAATGAATTCGGCAATGTAGCAGGATGCAAAATTAATGCTAAGAAGTCTGTGGCATTTCTATACACTAACAGTGAAATTATAGAAAGAGAAACTAAAAAAGCAATCCCATTTACCATCGCATCAAAAAAATTAAGATACCTAGGAATAAACCTAACTAAAGAGGTAAAAGACCTTTATGCAGAAAACTACAGGACACTGAAAAAAGAGATAGAGGAAGATGTTAACAGATGGAAGAGCATACCATGCTCATGGATTGGGAGAATCAACATCATTAAAATGTCCATACTACCCAAAGCAATCTACAGATTCAACACACTACCCATTAAAATACCAACGACATATTTCACAGACCTACAAAGAATTCTTCATAGATTCATCTGGAACAAAAAAAGACCACGGATAGCTACAGCAATTCTGAGAAAAAAGAATAAAGTAGGTGGGATCTCAATACCAGATTTCAAGCTATATTACAAAGCAACTGTTCTCAAAACAGCCTGGTACTGCCACAAGTACAGACATATAGATCAATGGAATAGAATAGAAAACCCAGATATCAACCCAAACCACTATGCTCAATTAATATTTGACAAAGGAGGCATGAACATTCAATGGAGCCAAGATAGCCTCTTCAATAAATGGTGTTGGCAAAATTGGACAGATACATGCAAAAAATTGAAACTGGACCACCAACTTACACCAAATACAAAAATAAACTCAAAATGGATACAGGACTTAAACATTAGAAGGGAAACCAAAAAAATACTAGCGGAATCCACAGGCAGCACAATCTCAGATATATGCCAAAAAAACTTCTTCACTGATACTGCTCCAAAGGCAATGGAAGCTAAAGAAAAAATAAACAAATGGGACTACATCAAAATAAAAAGCTTTTGCACAGCAAAAGAAACCATCAACAAAACAACAAGAAAGATCAATGCATGGGAGAACATATTTGCAAATGCTATCACTGATAAAGGTTTAATCTTCAAAATCTACAACCAACTTATACAACTTAATAAAAGGAAGATCAAGGATCCAATAAAAAAAAATGGGCAACGGACCTAAATAGAACCTTTTCAAAAGACGACAGAAGGAAGGCCAAGAGACACATGAAAACATGTTCAAAGTCATTAATCATCCGAGAGATGCAAATCAAAACGACAATGCGATACCATCTTACACCTGTCAGAATGGCAATCATCAACAAATCAACAAACGACAAGTGTTGGCGAGGATGCGGAGAAAAAGGAACCCTTGTGCACTGTTGCTGGGAATGCAGACTGGTGCAGCCACTGTGGAGAACAGTATGGAGTTTCCTCAAAAAACTAAAAATGGATCTCCCATTTGACCCTGTAATACCACTCTTAGGAATTTATCCTAAGAAATTACAAACACCAATCAGAAAGGATTTATGCACCCCTATGTTCATAGCAGCACAATTTACAATAGCCACAATTTGGAAACAGCCTCGGTGCCCTTCAGCAGATGAGTGGATCAGAAAACTGTGGTACATCTACACAATGGAATTCTATGCAGCCATTAAAAAGAAGGAATTCTTACCATTTGCAGCAACCTGGTTGGAAGTGGAGAGCCTTATGCTTAGTGAAATAAGCCAGTCAATGAAGGAGAAGCATCACATGATCGCACTCATTGGGGGATAATAAAGAACATTATAAACTGATGAACAAAAGGATAGATACAGAGACAGTAAAGCTTCGAACAGACTGTGAAATTACAGCAGGAAGATTAAAGTTAGGTGAGGTAGATAAGATAAATCAAAGGACTTGTATCTATGCATATAATCATAACCAATGAACATAGACACTGGGGGCGGGGGGTATGCCTGGGAGGGAGGGGGGGACAATGGGGAGATATGTATAAAAAAGTAATAAAATAAAAAAAAGAAAGAGTGTTGGATTTTGTCAAATGCTTTTTCTGCATCAATTGATATGACTCTCAATTTGTTTATGTGATATATCACGTTTATTGTTTTGCGGATATTGTACCATCCCTGCATTCCTGGGATGAATCCTATTTGGTCGTGATGTATGATCTTTCTGATGTACTGCTGGATCCGATATGCTAGAATTTTGTGAAGGATTTTGTCATCTATGTTCATGAGAAATATTGGCCTATAATTCTCTTTCAATGTGTTGTCTTTATCTGGTTTTGGTATTAGGGTGATGTTGGCTTCATAGAAGGTATTTGGAAGTGTTCCTTCTTCTTGAATTTTATGGAATTGTCTGAGGAGGTTAGGTTTTAATTCTTTCTTAAATGTTTGGTAAAACTCTCCTGTGTAGCCATCTGGTCCTGGGCTTTTATTTGCTGGAAACTTTTTGATGACTGCTTCAATTTCTTCCATAGTTATTGGACTATTGAGATGTTTAGATTCTTCCGGATTGAATTTTGGAACGTTATATTTTTCTAGGAATATGTCTATTTCTTGAAGGTTGTCTAATTTGTTCATAGTATTTTTAACAATCCTTTTTATGGGAACAAAATATAGATGTCAGTAGAAAACACCAAGAGAACAGTCACTAATCCCAACAAACGCTGGCAACAGTACATGGAGATTAATACAAACTACAAATAATAACTGGTATCAAGGGAGGCGAGGGAAAACAGAGGTAAAAAACAAACCAAAACAAAGCAAACAAAAAGCAAAATAGAACAAGTAGAATAAGCTAAAACAATCTCACCAAAAAAGTACAAAAAAATTCGATATAATCACCATTCAGGCAAACAGCAACAAAAGGACATAGAGAAAAACAACTTTTTGGATAGTGAAGACAAGAAGAGAGAGGTTTGTATGGACTTGGAGTAGGGGATTTGAAATTAGATAAATAAGTGGGGTGAAATTTTAACTAGGTAAAGAGAAAGAATAGTGAGAATCTAAAGTTGAAAAAGGTAAAGAGAACAAGACAACAAAATGGGGAAAGTTAGGACAAAAGTGTTCGCATAAAGGTAGAGTTGAGATAGAGTAAAATTATGCTAAAGAAAAGATGAAAATAGAATGTAGAACTCTAATCCCGAAGTAAAATAAAGGGAAAACAAATTGACACTTGTTTTTTTCCAAAAAGGTAAAATAGTAGTAGTAATAATATTAGTTTAAAACAAAAATGTAATAATTAAAAAGGTAAAATCAATAGAGGAGGAAAGAAAAAAATAGCTTTTTAATTAAAATATGCAAAAATAATAATTAAAAAATAAATAAATATTTTTTTAAAAAGAAAAAGAAAAAAAAATAGAATGGTCATTCACTTCCGCTATTGTTCTGCTTGGCACTTCTATTTCCCAGTCGGCAGGGTATTTCAGTTCCCTGTGTTCCAATGCTGAGTTGTGTTTTAATCTCTTTATTCTTTTGTGGTTATGCGAGAGTCAATTTGTACGTCATCCACTGGGTGGAAGTGTTTCAGAATTGATCTCTGAGACAAAGCACAGGATCTCTCTAGGCTGTGCTCACATCCTGCTACTCCTTGGTTCTCAAAACCGGTTTGTGGGGATTTTGCAGCGGGGACACTGTAATAACTCCCAGGCTGTCCCTCGGCCTCAAATCAAAATGAGTCGTTTTCCAGAGCTCCCCTCTGTTAACAGCTCCGAGAGTTTGCCCCACACTTAGAGATCATGCCCTAGCCCACATCCGCGGACCTCTCGGGAAGCAGCTTTCCCGCAGCCCGTTTCTCACAGTGTGCGCGTCTCTGTTCTGTGGGACAGAAGACCTCACCTTATCCCAGGCAAAATCTGACCTTTCCATGAGCCATGTGGATCTCCTCTGAGTCTGCGTGTCTTTGTCGATTGGAGAGCCGTTTCCCGGGTCCCCGGCTGTTCTGTGAGTGCTTCAGCCGCAGGTTTCAGACTGCCGCAGACATCCACCTCCCTCTGCAAAATGGTGTGGTCTCCACCTTTGCACTGTTGCTCCGGCAGACACAAAACCCGTGGCAGTGGGGCTTCCTGGCCAGGAGAGCCCCGTCCAGCAGTCCCCCACCTTCTCCTGGAGAATGGTTTACTCTTAACTTGCCAACAAACACTCCCAGTGCGACTCTCAGCTGCTCTCTCTCCCTCTGCCCAGCCACAAAGCTCCAGTTGCATCTGTCTACTCCGCCGCCATTTTTCCTCCAAAGAATTTTTTGAAAAAAATGTGTCTTTAATATGAATAAATAGAAGTGCTGATCTTATTTATTCTGTTTTGTGATCAGGACTTACCTTGATTTTGGTGGTCTGTTTAGACCTCATACTCTAAGGGAAGCATATTTATGTTATATAGAGAGTGTAACTAAGATAGTGAAAGGCTCTTAACCATGTTGTGTAGAAAAGTTCAGAAGTCTGAAGACATGACAGGATTTGTCAAGGAACAAGTTTCCCAATATTTGGAAGTATCTAACATGGGAGCTTAAGAGACATTCTTGGTTTTTATGAAGTTCAGAATCTCAATGGTTCAAAGTGTGAACAGGCTTTATTTGAGACTTACATATGAACAATAACCAGTAATTTTTAATAATTGTAGTTAAATTGTGGTGGGTAAATTAATGTAAAAAATAAAAATGCATAGAACACTGAAAATGCTCTTGATTTCTTGGGGATGGCATTCAAGATGTTAAATACACTCTCCAGGGATAATGTAGGTGATCCCTAAAATTTATTGCAACCTAAAACTCTAAGATCCAGCAGTGTTGTATAAAGTCTTATCTCTGTTTTTCTTTCTCATTTAATAACTTAACATTTACTTATATGGAACATCAAACATTGCTTTTTCTATCTTTTGTAATTTGGGGGAAGAATTAAAAAATAATGAATGCTCTGTATAAAATTTCATCATATTACTGTGTTTAGCTCAAATTTTCTGCTGTATTGTCATCCTTGTAATTAGCAATAATAAATGAGGCTGGTTTTGCTCAATGGTTGGAGTGTCAGCCTTAGGACCAAAGGAAGCAATCAATCCATCTGTCTCTCTCACCTCTCTCTCTATATATTTACCTCTTTCTATCTCTCTTTTTCTCTCTTTCCTCTCCCCACCTTCCATTCTCTCTAAAAATCAATGGAAAAAGTATCCTCGGGTGAGAAATTTATTTTAATAAAAGAAAAGGAAACAGGATCCATGAAAAAAAACTTTAAATGTAGCCTTTTTTCTGCCCTCTTAAAACAAAGACCATTTTTCTAGTGTTTAATTCATCTTTTCCTTTGGAAACCTCACCAGAAGTATGTTTATCATTCATATTTTTATTAACATTTTTATCATAACCATAGATGTCTTACTGAAGATATTAGAAACTTTCTGTCTCTGCTCCTCCCATCTATATGAGCACAAACCAAACTTACCTTTAAAGTTCTTATTTCTAACAATCATCTCTTTAAGGCCATCTAGGTTTTTCTCAATCATGCATCTTAAAACATTCCATTTTCTGCCTCCATTGCCACATGGGCTTCTTCCCTGTGTGTCTTTGTGTGTATGTCCCTTCCACAAGGACACTAGTCATTGAATTTAGGGACCACCTAATTCATTCTGACCTGACCTTAAGTAATTATACCTGCAAATGTCCCATTTCTAAATAAGGCCACATGCTAAGCTTTCCAGTAGACATAAATTTGGGTAGAAAACTATTCACTCACTACACAAGTCTGTATCCTTTGGGGGCTGGAATGTGTCTAATCATTTTTTATAGCTCCAGAAGCTAACACCATGCCAGGTACTTAAAAGGAATGAATTAATAAGTGAATGTCTTTAATCACTAACTCTGTCAAATGGAACCAATTTAAGTCTCAGAGTTTAGGTGAATATATTAAACTAGAGGCCCAGTGTACAAATTCATGCACATTAAAAGGAAATTAATTAGAAGATGGCTAGTGAGGTGAGACTAGGTGAGACAGGCCAAACACACCCTGAAGTCAATTTCTTGTGGTCCCTTCCTGGCCAGTCACACTTGGAATGGCTCTGGGATTCGAAGGGCATCTACAGAGTGAGCAGGGTCACTCTGGCTGGTGAGGTCCCTTGGCTGGCCTGCAGGGATCAGGCCAAAACTGGCAGACTGACATCCCCTAAGGGGTCCTGGAGTGCAAGAGAGCATTCTGCAAAGTTGCTGTAGCTTGGCAGCTCCTGCATTGAGCACCTGTGGTGCATGTCACAGTTACCTATCAGATAGTTGAACAGTCAGTTGGTCAATTAGGCTTTTATCTATAATAATAAAAGCATAATATGCAAATCGACTGAACGGCCAAATAGCAGAATGACCATCCAGATGACCTTCCAGAGGAAGCCGGGACTGAGGTCTGGGGCAGCCAGGGCTGCAAGGGTCTACTTTTGCACAAATTTCATGCATTAGGCCTCTAATATATAGAGATAATGCCTCCTTATTTGAGCATGATTTAAAATTCAGCCTTTATTTTCAAGCCACCTGGTTAGCCACTTAGTGTTTCCCATTTCACCAGGGTCTCCTTTTAATCTCATGTATTTGTCTCTAAATAAGTTTACTCCATCTATTGAAATGGAAGTTTGCATCTGTGGTTAAACTTATACCACCCCTGCAGGATTCTTATCATATCTTTATTCCAGGTCGTCTCACAAGAGCTGATTCTACTAGACCATTGACATTGCTATGTATTCAGAATAGAGCTGTTTGACCTCGGTAAGTCACTTAAACTTTCTGTGCCTCTGTTTCTTTATTTTTAAAACAGGGTTGATAATGGTACATTTATCATAGAATTTCTATAAGTTATTTTAATAAAGTGCTTAAAACTGTGTCTAGGACAGAGTTGACACTGTATATGTGTTAGATAAATAATGTTTTGTGTCAATAAATTAAATGATGTTTTCCTATAAGTAAATTAAGGAGCCATCAAGTATCTAAATGCTCAGTGTTTCTCATAATTTTCTTATATATGTAGGTACTTAGAACTTATTTCATCAAGATAGTTACTAATTCAGCAACATGAAGGAAATTTTTTAAGGAACATTTTCCTGGCTAAGTTTAAAGGTCTGCCTCTCAGACACTTCTGTTTTCAAGATATGATATTTTATAGCTTATATGGAAACAGTTGCCTGAAAGCTATAGTGTTTTTTCTCTGTTTTACAAAACACCCACTATTGTATCTTACATTTTATAGTTTACAGAATGTTTGTTTTAAGTAGTCAATAACAACGTTGTATCCCATTCTGCAAATCAAATAATCTGTGGAGAGCTGGGATTTGTTGATGTCCTTTACCTGGCTCACACTTTGCTTACTCACTTGAAGGGCTGTCAGAGTTGGTATGAGTTAAATATTATTTTTTAAATAACCTGAAGTTATAAAGTCACACTGAGATTGTGTACATATGTGTGTGCATGTGCATGTATGTATGTGTGCGTGTGTGTCTTTATGAGTGTATGCATGTGAGTGTGTGTGTGGAAGATGAAAGAGTTTAGCAAATACCACCATTTATCAAATATGAAAATAACTTAGAATTTACTTAAAATAGGTAAGTAAATTCTTACCTATCCATAGGACTGTTTCAGTCAAGGTCAGTCTAATGAGCTAAGAATCTGCCAGGGAAGAATGACATTGACTCAGACACATTTTTGGATGGAACCCTGCCTCTTTTATATCCATCCTTACTTCCACATTTTGTCCTTTGCTAGAACCTGAAATCTATTATTATTTCTCTTAGGAGATTCGTTTATGTGGAAGGCACATCTGGCTTAATTGGCTGACAGCTGCTACAGGTTGGATGAGGTCCAGGTATCACAGTGCATTACTATTCACTAAAGAGTTTAACCTTTCATAATCCAGGCTTCAGGTTGTAAATTAACTTAAGAGATGTGCATTTATTATTTGTTAATACATATTCATTTTCTACCTTGCTACCAAAACCATAATCAACAGATACCACAATAAAAGGCAAAAGGCATTTCCATATTGCCAGCTGGTGAACTGCAAAGACCAAAATTCCAAGACCTGTAAAAATGAGGTTGAAAAGCATAATAATATGTGGTCCAGGGTGGCTGGCAAAAATACTGAGAAAGCAACCCCACCTTCAAGACTTATGGCTTGAGTTTGCTTATATAAAACTTTTAGGCACTAAAGAGTGATTATAGTTAATTGCTGCATCAACCACAGCCAACAAGGAAGGTGGTCTTCAGATTCCCACATGCACTGGTGTTCTTCATCTGCAGGGTTCTTCTAGGTATTGAGTAGCCAAAAGGTATCTCTGCACATGAATGTAGGACAACTGAGCTAACTGCAAAGCCATGGAGTTTGTGATATAAACAACCTGCATTAAGTGTGTTTGCAGTTGTTTTAATTAACTTGTGCATAGTTTTATTTCACTAGAACTTAATGTAGAAAAACATTGAGAATAACATCTGCTTTTTAACTGCCTCAATTTGAGTCTGAGCCCAGATTAATAAAAGTTAAGTCAATTCCAAAAGACACTTCCAAGGAAAGGTGGTTAGCTTTTCCCTACATACTTACATAGAGCAGGAAAGTGTTTTATTTAACAAACTAGGGTCCCAGTGCAGGAAATTCATGCACATGGGCCAGGTGGGTCCCTCAGCCCAGATTGTGCTCTCTCACAGTTTGGGAGCCCAGGGATCAATCCCCCAAAAGACGTAGGCCCCACCCACCAGCCAGGGCTCCACAATGAATCTCCCTCACTGAGGGAAGCCCTATCCACCCACCATAGCACCACATACAGGGTAGCCTGAGCCTCCCTTTTTAGGGCAATTGATCACACCCCACAAAAGGAGAAGGAGGCCTTGCTCCAGCCCACTGGTCCATGGCCTGGGCCTCCCTCTTTGGTGCAATCTTAAAGCCCCCTGTTTGATAAATTGCCCTGCCAGCCAGTGGCCTGGGCCTCCTTCTGCAAGGCGATCATGGGGTGATGGCCCCAACCAATCGCATCACATCTGCCTTGGCTGGCCTGGCACCAGTGGTGTCATAGCATGGTTGTCCAGAAGGTCGTTTGGCTGTCTGGTCTAATTATCATATTACATTTTTATTATTATAGGTTGTCATTTGGGTTTCATATTTGGTTCCCTGAGAGATTTTGTTTTCCCAACCAGCAACACTTTTGGAAGACCAGAGGACAAAGGAAATTTTTGAAATCAAAGACCATTTAGTTTGCCATCTTCCTTTAAGTATTATTTTCTATTATTATGGTTCAATTGCATTTTTCTCCCTTATAATTCATCTTTACTATGATTGGTCCCCAGACATGCATAAAACACAAAGTTTATTCCACCACCTCTCCTCTGAGAGTTATGTGTTGAAATGTATTAAGTCTTATTTAGATGCACATTTTTGTGAACTTTGTTTTATCCTTAGATTTGAAATGCCTCATTTCACTGCAGGCTTCTTTGTGTGAAACTGATGAAATTCATTAGCATGTAACATTCTAATACCATCTCCAAGTATAGGTAACTGGGATTCTAATAAAACATAAAAATTGGTGAAAGTAAATAAGTTTGTCAAAAAATGGTGCCCGAGTAAAACACAGAAGTTGTGCTCAGCCCCACCTCAGAACAAAGTGAATTAATCCAATATAATTTAGTGACAGACTGAAGCAATGTATCCTCTGTGGAAAGGCTGGAAAACTCTTCTACTCCTTCCCATACATAAAGAAAGAGGGACTTCTATGCCTGGGCAAGGATGATCAGCACCAAAATCCTCTCCTTCAGCCCTGACTTGTCAGTTAGATGGGACACCGTAAGGTATGGAAAGTCTGAGGCCACTCTTCCTCAAAGCAGTCAGAGTCATGAGGTCCAAATAAGCATCAGACTGGCATATCTAAATAAATAAATGGCACATTATAGTTGAATGAATGGTGTATATTAGGTACAGATGGAAGCATAGGTTGAGGCTCTTCTGAGTGTCCCCATGTCATTAGCAGCACTTTGAAGGTTAAAATGGCTTCTCTGGCCATCATAATTTTCTTTTCAGGAACAAATAGGACATTATCAGGGCCACTAAGGACTAACGTGTCTCCCTATTTGCTCTATAGTGACTGGTGAGAATCATCTAAGGTCCTGTACTAGAAGTGTTGGAGGAGTCTTATGGCTGTCAGTATTCTCCAGCTAGCTATGTCTCCATGTCACACTGTGAGTGCCCAAAAATGACGTTTCTGGGCTTTACTCAGTGAGTCCACCTCAGGAAGAGAAGGTCTAGGGATTCCAGGATGCCAATAAAATCCCAAAGACAAAATATTCAGATGGTTCATTTGGGTAAATAGAACATATAAATAATCACATTTCTTATAAATGCTTATCTAAAATTTTTATAAACCCACTTTTTAAAAAAAAAAAAGTATGTTGTTTATCACTATAATCACATTGAATTTGGTAGCTGTAAAACAATAAAGTAGCAAAATTAGAAAAAGTTTTATCACCATTCAATTAAAAAATGAGAGGATTAAATATATTATCAGCTAGAGTTCATCTTACTGTGCTTTGCAATTAATGCATTTTCAACATCAAGACAAGACCCTTCACCAGCAAAAATAGCATAACTTGCTGAAGGCTCAGACTTACTTTATTGTACAATATCTCTGAGGTCTATGCCTGTATTTTAAAAAGTATTTCAAAAGTATATTAGTGTTTAACTAACATGTATGCTTTGGTCCATTTCCTAAGACAAACAAGAAATAAAATATGTAGTTAAGCAAGCAAAAAATCCAATGGCCTTTCTTCAAATTTCAAACTGATGAAAATAGAATATATACTTCTTGATCAAACACTATCTGAATAAATGAGTTCTTTTAAATTTTTTTAATCTTTACAAATCAGGACAAATGCCTATTTTAGTTTATATAAATTTAATAACCAAATAATACAATTTTATGATCTTATCAGAAACCATGCCCTAAATATTAGTCATAGGCTATGCACTGTGCATTTCTATCACTGTATATCATTCAGCATAGCAGTTGGATTATTTATAATAAACCATTTTGACAAATGTAGTGCTGCCTTTTTCCTCATTATTAATTAATACATATGACAAAGGGCAAAGACATCAATGACAACAAAAACCTTTTGCTTCCCCTGAGCCTCTGTACTTATATTTAGGCTCCCTTTCTAGGTGCTTTTTCCTAGTTGATTAAATGAGGTAAATTCAGGTTACTTTGAGTTCCCATCAATGAACTGGGAAGAGCAATCCTACACGTCTCAGATATCTGTGAATTTGGTAAGCCTATTAAAGCTTCTGGGTGCTTTGTTTTCCCAACCTTCAAAGTGTGTGGGAAGGGTCTCCAGGCTGCTCTCACATCACTTACAGCCACTCCTGCTGGGCTTCAGATATTTTCACTTTTCAGATATTCATTTTAAAAAAGGCTTTGACAATCAGATTTAATAACTTAGGACAAAGCATGCAATTTAAGTCTGAAAAAGAGCCAAAAAATAAATCCTCTTTTTGACCTATTTTAGACCAAAAATGCAGCTATTAGGAAATACCTGTTTTTTACTGAATTTTTACTCTTATCCAGATGTTTGGTATTTTGTAGACCACAACACCAAACATAGATAAAGTGCCCATATCCTATATAATAAAAGGGTAATATGCAAATTGACCCTAATAGCAAATACCTGGGAACAACTGGCTGCTATGATGTGTACTGACTACTAGGGGACAGACACTTTATGCAGGAGCTGCCTTCTGGTGGTCAGTGCGCACCCACAGGGGAGCTCCACTCAGCCATAAGCCAGGCTGACAGCCACAAGTGCAGCAATGGTGGCAGAAGCCTCTCCCGCTCCCTTGGCAGCACTAAGGATGTCCGACTGACAGTTTAGGCCCACTAAGCTGGCAGGTGGACATCCCCTGCGGGCTCCTGTGCTGCCAGAGGGATGTCTGACTGCCAGCTTAGGCATGATCCCCTGGGGAGTGAGCCTAGGGTGGCAGGTGGACATCCCCCAAGAGGTCCCAGACTGCAAGAGGGCACAGGCCAGGCTGAGGGGACCCACCCCCCCGCCCCAGGAGTGCACAAATTTTCATGCACCAGGCCTCTAGTTAGTATATAAAGTGTTATATACCTATAAATTTTGGCAAACTGAAGGAAATTGGCTTCATTCTTAGCATAATAAAAACAAACTTTTCTCACCTTGCTTCTCACATCCAGTTGTTAATAATTTATATGGGAAATGAAGATTACCAGCTACTAAAAACATAAGTGAACCAGCAGTATCTTAGTGACCACTACCCCTGCCCTAGGGAAAGCATCACCCCCATATAAAGAAGATACAGCTGGAATTTGACAGTGACACTTGTAAGTTTCCCACTTTAAGGGTGTTAAAGGACAAAGCAACATGCAGGACCTAACAGGTGGAGAGCCAGCCTATCCAAATCGTAAGGGCTTGTAGGTGCATAGGTAAGTTAAAGATATTCAGAAGAAAAGCTCCCATGCAGAGTAACTGAACACTCCACAACTGTTTCAAATACTACAGAATAATTCATTTTGGACCCTGAAAATAAACCAGTTGTGATAAAGTACAGCATTTTTTTGCCTTCTTTATTTCTTGTATTTTAGGAGATATGGACACAGGGGCTTCTGAGCATCCCTGTGTAGGTAAAGACTCATAATTGATTTACTGAATTCCTCCAATGAGAGATAGAATCCTGCTATGGATGATGACAAAAGGGGGGAATAGAAGTTACAAACAGAGAAAACAAAGGGATATTATGCTACTATAAAAAGAAATAATTCTTATCATTTGCAACAGCATGAATGGACCTTCAGAACATTATGCTAAGTGAAATAAGTCAGTTGGAAAAAGAAAACTATCCTTTAGGTCTATGAGTTTGCAAGCCCATTGCCATGCAGGCCTTCCCAGGTTAGCTTGTGGCCTCTTTTGCCCACAATACTTATTAGAACATGAAAACCAATCTAGCTTGCTCACACTGACCTCCAGTATGTGATCTTATAGAAAAGGGTTCAGCTTTCCTCTATTTCATTTAGGAGTCAGCTCCATATCCACCCAGGAACAGACTACATAAATGACTGACTGCAGAAATTTTTCATTTTTTACAAAAGATCCCACAGGTTTTGAAAAAGTATAGAAAAGATTACAAGTTTTAAGACTAAAAATTAAGTATAAAATCTACCACATAAACTTTCCTCCTTATATTAAAGATATTAAATAAATTATACTTAAATGTCTTCTTTAAAGTATTAGGTAGAGGGGGCTGTTTTTATTACCAAGTGGTATTCCATCCAGGAGTAGAGAGTTAAAATAAAAAGTAAAAGTGTATTTTTTGTCTTAAAAGACTATATCAGAGGCAGAAATGATATGTCACAGATGAGAACACAGGCTACCTCTTCGAATTTATCCATTATAAACACCACACCATTTCTTTGAAATAGGAGTTGACAGCAGCATTCTGGCATGTTTTTTTTTTTATCCTAACACAAGGATATGTTTTTATTGATTTTTTTTTTTTTTAGAAATGGAAAGAGAAAAAAATGTGAGAGAGAAACATTGATTGGTTTTATCCCAACCCTACATGGAATTGACCCTTCTACTTAGGTATGTGCTCTGACTGGAAATCGAACCCACAATGGTTTGATGTATGTATAGGACAATACTCCTGGCCAGGGCTGGTAGTTTCTTGAAGTCAGTCATTTTCTTTCTCAGTCTTGATGTGGCTTCTTCTGTAATTTATAAGACTTCTGCTCAGTTTACTATTCAGGTTGATCTTTCTGTATTTCAGTTGTAATTCCAGTTTGGTACTGGGAGGTGAATGTGGTAACATCCACTTAGTCTGCCACCATCTTGGATCTCGGAAGTATGTTTTTTAAAAGATAATACACTTCTCATTTAAGAGAATGTGGAAACTATTTAAAATAAGGGCAAAGGGTAAATAATGAGCTATATATCCAGTTTAAATTATATTAAAACTTAAATATAAAATAAAAAGAGAAGTGAAATTTTCCCTCTCCCACAAGGAAATTATACAGCACAAAACAAATCTACATGTACTATGATAATTTTTTGTTTTCATACATGTAAAAAAATAAAATTTCATTTATAAATTTTTAGAGTTATATAGTTAGAAATATATAATTCTACTTTTATAGGTAGGTCAACTAGGAGAAATAAGTTAGCACAATCATTTTAATTGGTTGTCTACACATTGGACAGGGCTTATTTATTTATTTATTTATTTATTTATTTATTTTAGCTTTTTTGCACATGGATAGCATGCCATAAGATGTTCTGTTTTGCCATGGACAATGCAACCATTTTTAGGTCAGCCTTGGGAAATCACACAAGGTTCACTGGCATTATCAGGAAAATTAGATTCCACATATCCTTTGTCTTGTGTTTTTCCCCTCTTATATTCTTTGATATCTTCTTGGCTGGTACAAATGATGTTATCAGAAGTTGATGGCTGAAAATAGTCCTCACTTTCTTGGGATTTAGAGGCTTGTGTGATCTCTTCATGATTTTCCTCAACAGATGATTCTTGGAAATCATTTACTGTCCTTTTTTTTTTTTTACAATCAGGAACATCAAAGCCCTTTTCTACTAGTGTTGAGTTTTCTAGTTTGGTTTCCTCAGGCGTTCTTCTTTTTCTTTCCCTTTGTCTTCAGAAGCCAATTCTCATGAAGGGCCTAACATCTGTTGCAATGTGATGGCAGGGGAGGATTCATTTCATTGCATAAAGTACACTTCAAATAGTCAGCTAAGGAAATTTCAGAAACATCTTCAAATGAGTTTGTATCACTCTCCCTTGAGTGATAAACAGTAACTTGATATACCTTATCATCTTCACCTGAGAGTTCTTACCTTTTTTCAGTAAGACTATAATCTTCTGAATTGAAAGACTCAACTTCAAATTCTACACTGAATCAATCTGAAACTGAATCTTGATCCAACCAGTCACCTAACTGTTCACTTAGACCAGCCTTAAGATCCGGATTTGATGAAGTCCTTGTTGATTCACTGCTACTGCTTCTTTCACAGTGTATCTCCCGTACTACACACATAACCCAAGGCTTTCATAAAAGGAAAATGAAATACTATCAGATTTGTGGCACATTTGTTGATATTCACCACATAATTCATCTGAGTTTTCTTCTGTCTCATTAATTGTTTTTCCTTCTAGGTGAGGTAGATAGTCTAGAAACCAAATCTGAAGATGAAGGTTTATTTTCCTGCAGCTCTTGTACAGAGTTCTTTTGATCACTCCAACCTTTAAGGTAACATCTGTTTTCACTCACAGATGTGCCTGAATCTGAATAGTTCCAGCTGATGGACTATTACCAAGTTTCTGAAGGTCATTGTGGATATGTTCCTATGTTCCTTCACAGAGAAACTTTGCACTCCAAACAAATATCCTAGAAGATCATTTGAACAATATACAATATGCTATTGCTTCTCATCATATAACCATTTCTTCATAATATACTGACCAAGATAAAATATAACCTTTCATATTTTAACACCAACATATTTTAACAACTTCAAAAGTATTGGCTTTGGTTTAACCAGGGTCTCTTTGTTTTAATTTTTATTGTTCAGATTATTACAGATGTTCCTCATTTTCCCCCCATAGCTCCCCTCCACCCAGTTCCCACCCCACTCCAGACCTTTCCCCCGACCCCCACTGACCTAGTCCATAGGTGCAAGCTCTTTGTCCAGTCTCTTTCCACACACCCAACAACCCCATCCCCCCAAGAACTGTCAGTCTGCTTTTATTCCATTCCCCTGATTCTATTACATTCACCAGTTTGTTTTGTTCATCAGGTTTTTTATTCCTTTGATTTTTAGATTCACTTGTTGATAGGTATATATTTGTTGTCACTTTGTTGTTCATAATTTTTTATCTTTACCTTTTTCTTCTTACTCCTCTTCTTAAAGAATACCCTGTAGCATTTCATATAATATTGGTTTGGTGGTGATGAACTCCTTTAGCTTTTTCTTATCTGTGAAGTTCTTTATCTGATCTTCAATTGATACTAATAAAAGAGAAGCATGCAAATTAACTGTTCCTCCACCATGCCCACATGCCACGCTCACCATGCAATCAGGAGTGGGTATGCAAATTAACCCAACCAAAATAGCTGTGGCCATGGAGCAAGCAGGACACTTGGGTTTCCCTGGAAATGGAGGAAGCTAAGTTTCCCACCCACTCTGGCCTGCCCTGTCCTCCTTTCAAGACTACAAAGTTTCAATTATAGAAGATAAATAAATCCCAACAAAAATGGTAGTGGCTATAGAGCTGGAGAGAATAGGAGGCTTGGTTTTCCCCAGCAATGGAGGAAGCCAAGCTTCCTGGCTGGCCCTGGCCTCTGCTCAAGGCTACAAAATCTCAATTATAGAAGATAAATAAATCCCAACAAAAATAGTGGTAGACATGGAACTGGAGAGAACAGAAGGCTTGGGTTGTCCCCAGAGATGAAGGAAGCTAAGATTCATGTCTGGCCCTGGTCACCACTAAAGGCTACAATGTTTCAATTCTAGAAGATAAATAAATCCCAGACACCAGGGTTTCCTCTTGGATTACCAAATGGTGTGGCCGGCCTGCAAACCACCTCAGGTCCCTTGCCCAGGACTCCTCATCCCCCAAGGAAATCCTTGCCCTGATCCAGGACACTCTTCAGGGCAAACCAGCCAGCCCACACTCATGCACCAAGCCTCTATCCTATCTAATATCTAAAAACTTCTATCTCCCTATCTAATAAAGAGTAATATGCACATTGACTGTCACTCCAACATACAAGATGGTTGCTCTCATGTGGTCAAAGATGGTTGCCCCCTTTGTGGATACAAGATAGCTGCCACAAGATGGCCAGCAAGGGAGGGAATTTGGGAGGGGCCAGGCCTGCAAGAAAGAGCAGTTGTGGGCAATCAGGTCTCCAGGGGAAAGCAGTCAGGGGTGACCAGGATGGCAGAGGAGGGAAGTTGGGGGCGGCTGGGCCTGCAGGGAAGGGCAATTTGGGGTAACCCAGGCCTGCATGAGAGGGCAGTTAGGGGTGACCAGGCCTGCAGGGGAGGGCAGTGAGGCATCAATTACACTGGCAGGGGAGTGGTTAGGGGTGATCAGGCTGGCAGGCATAAGCAGTTAGGGGCAATCTGGAAGAGAGGCAGGGAAGCAGTTGGGAACCAACAATAGGATAAAGCCTAAAGGGGCAGTAGGACATCCCTCCAGGGGTCCCAGAATGGAGAGGTTGGAAGCTGGGCTTCTAGTTCACCAGGCCTCTAGTTATAAATGATAATGTTGCTGGGTAGAGTAATCTTGGTTTTAGGTTCTTGCTATTCAACACTTTGAATATTTCTTGCCACTCTCTTCTGGCCTACATAGTTTCTGTTGAGAAAACAGCTGATAGTCATATGGGTACACTCTTGTAGGTAACTACCTGTTTTTCTCTAGCTGCTTTTAATATTCTCTCTTTGTCTTTTGCCCTTGGAATTGTAATTATGATGTGTCTTGGGGGGGTCCTCTTTGAATTCCTCTTGTTTGGGGTTCTCTGCACTTCATGGACATATAAGCCTATTTATTTCACCAGGTGGGAGAAGTTTTCTGTTATTTTTTCTTCAAATAGGTTTTCTTTTCTTTTTTATTTTTTTTATTGTGTTAAATGTATACATATCTCCCCATTGCCACCTCTCCCTCCCAGGCATACCCCAACACCGCAGTGTCTATGTTCATTGGTTATGCTTATATGCATAGATACAAGTCCTTTCATTGATCTCTTATCTAGCCCACCTCTCCTTAATCTTCCTGCTGTAATTTCACAGTCTGTTTGAAGCTTTACTGCCTCTGTATCTATCCTTTTGTTCATCAGTTTATAATGTTCTTTATTATCCACAAATGAGTGAGATCATGTGGAGCTTCTCCTTCATTGACTGGCTTATTTCACTAAGCATAAGGCTCTCCAGTTCCATCCAGGTTGCTGTAAATGGTAACAATTCCTTCTTTTTAATGGCAGCATAGAATTCCATTGTGTAGATGTACAACAGTTTTCTGATCCACTCATCTGCTGACGGGAAACTAGGCTGTTTCCAAATTGTAGTTATTGTAAATTGTGCTGCTATGAACATAGGGGTGAATAAACCCTTTCTGATTGGTGTTTATAATTTCTTAGGATAAATTCCTAAGAGTGGGTTTGCTGGGTCAAATGGGAGATCCATTTTTAGTTTTTAAAGAAAACTCCATACTGTTCTCCACAGTGGCTGCACCAGTCTACGTTCCCACCAACAGTGACAAAGGTTCCTTTTTCTCCGCATCCTCACCAACACTTCTCCTTTGTTGATTTGTTGATGATTGCCATTCTGACAGGTGTAAGATGGTATCGCATTGTCGTTTTGATTTGCATCTCTCAGATAATTGGTGACTTTGAACATGTTTTCATGTGTCTCTTAGCCTTCCTTCTGTAGTCTTTCGAAAGGGTTCTATTTAGGTCCGTTGCAAATTTTTTTATTGGATTGTTTATCTTCCTTTTATTAAGTTGTATAAGTAGGCTGTAGATGTTGGAGATTAAACCTTTATCAGTGATAATATTTGCAAATATTATCCCATACAGTGGTCTTTCTTGTTGTTTTGTTGATGGTTTCCTTTGCTGTACAAAAGCTTTTTATTCTGATGTAGTCCCATTTGTTTATTTTGTCTTTAGCTTCCATTGTTTGGAGAAGTATCAGTGAAGAAGTACTTTCGGCATATGTCTGAGATTGTGCTGCCCGTGGATTCTTCTAGTATTTTTATGGTTCCCCTTCTAAAGTTTAAGTCCAGTGTCCATTTTGAGTTTATTTTTGTATTTAGTGTAAGTTGGTGGTCCAGTTTCATGTTTTTGCATGTATCTGTCCATTGTTTCCAACACCATTTGATGAAGAGGCTATCTTGACTCCATTGTATGTTCTTGCCTCCTTTTTCAAATATTAGTTGAGCATAGTGGTTTTAGTGGATATCTGGGTTCTCTATTCTATTCTCTTGGTCTATATGTCTGTTCTGGTGCCAGTACCAGGCTGTTTTGAGAACAGTTGCTTTGTAATATAACTTGAAATCTGGTATTGAGATCCCACCTACTTTATTCTTCTTTCTCAGAATTGCTGTGTCTATTCATGGTCTTTTTTATTCCAGATGAATCTATGAAGATTTTTTTCTAGGTCTGTGAATTATGCCGTTGGTATTTTAATGGGTAGTGCATAGAATCTATAGATTGCTTTGGGTAGTATGGACATTTTAATGATGTTAATTCTCCCAATCCATGAGCATGGTATGCTCTTCCATCTGTTAACATCTTCCTCTATCTCTTTTTTCAGTGTCCTGTAGTTTTCCACATATAGGTCTTTTACCTCTTTAGTTAGATTTATTCCTAGGTATCTTAATTTGTTTGGTGCGATGGTAAATGGGATTGTTTTTATAGTCTCTCTGTAATTTCCCTATTAGTGTATAGAAATGCCACAGATTTCTTGGCATTAATTTTGTATCCTGCGACATTGATGAATTTATTTATTAAGTCAATTAGTTTTGGGATGGAGTCCGTTTTTTTTATGTACAGTATCATGTCATCTGCAAATAAGGACAGCTTTACTTCTTTATTCCCAATTTGGATGCCTTTTATTTCTTCTTCTTGTCTAAATGGAATGGCTAATACTTCTAGTACTATGTTGAACAGGAGAGGTGAGAGTGGGCATCCCTGTCCTATTCCTGTTCTTAGGGGAAATAGTTTTAATTTTTGCCCATTGAGTATGATGTTAGCTGTGGGTTTATCATATATGGCCTTTATGATGTTGAGATATGATCCTTCTACTCCCACTTTGCTGAGAGTTTTTATCAAGAAACAGTGTTGGATTTTGTCAAATGCTTTTTCTGCATCAATTGATATGACTATCTGATTTTTGTCTCTCAATTGGTTTACGTGATGTATCACATTTATTGATTTGGGGATATTGTACCATCCCTGCATTCCTGAGATGAATCCCACTTGGTCATGGTGTATGATCTTTCTGATGTACTGCTGGATCTGATTTGCTAGAATTTTGTTGAGGATTTTGGCATCAATATTCATGAGAAATATTGGCCTATAATTCTCTTTCATTGTGCTGTCTTTATCTGGTTTTGGTGTTAGGGTGATGCTGGCTTCATAGAAGGTATTTGGAAGTGTTCCTTCTTCTTGAATGTTTTTTAATAGTCTGAGGAGGATAGCTTTTAATTCCTCCTTGAAAGTTTAGTAAAACTCTGCTGTGTAGCCATCTGGTCCTGGCCTTTTATTTGCTGTAAGCTTTTTGATGACTGCCTTAATTTCTTCCATAGTTATTGGGCTATTGAGATGTTTAGATTCTTCCTGATTGAGCTTTGGAAGGTTATATTTTTCTAGGAATATGTCTATTTCTTGCAGGTTGTCCAATTTGTTGGAATTGACTTGTTCATTGAATTTTTTAACAATCATTTGTATTTCGGTGGGGTCTGTGGTTATTTCTCCTCTTTCATTTTTTATTTTGTTTATTTGGGTCATTTCTCTTTGCTTTTTGGTGAGCCTGGCTAGAGGTCCATTAATCTTGTTTTTCCTTTCAAACCAGCTCTTTGTTTTGTTGATCTTTTGAATTGGTTCTTTGGACTCCATGTTGTTTATCTCCACTCTGATCTTTACTATTTCCTTTCTTCTGCTTGCACTGCACTTTTCTTATTGCTCTCTTTCTAGCTCTTTGACTTGTAGGGTTAGGTAATTTATTACCGTTGTTTCCTGTTTTATGCAGTAGGCTTATAGGGCTATGAAATTCCCTCTCAAGACTGCTTTCACTGTGTCCCATAAATTTTGTATTGTTGTGTTGTCATTGTCATTTGTTGTCATGATGTTTTTTATTTCTTCCTTGATCTCTTTGTTTACCCAGTCGTTGTTTAATCACATGCTGTTTAGTCTCCATGTGTTTGATTTCTTTCTATTGTTTTTATTATAGTTGATTTCTAGTTTTATGCCACTGTGGTCTGAGAAAATACTTGATATGATTTCTATCTTCTTGAATTTGAAGAGACTATTCTTATGACACAATATCTGATCTATCTTTGAAAATGACCCATGTGCACCAGAGAATAATATATATATATTCTGTGGCTTTTGGTGAAATGTTCTGAACATGTCAATTAATTCCTTCTGGTCTGGTGAGTCATTTAGGACTGATGTTTCTTTGCTGAGTTTTTGTTTAGAGGATTTTTCCAGTGGTGACAGTGGCATATTAAAGTCTCCTACTATGATTGTATTGCTGTCAATCTCTCCCTTAATATCCTCCAGGAGGCTTTTTATGTATTTAGGTGCTTCTATCTTGGGTGCATATATGTTTACCAGAGTTATTTCTTCTTGTTGGATTGTTCCCTTTAGTATTATGAAGTGGCCTTCTTTATCTCTTGTTATGTCCTTGATTTTGAGATCTAATTTGTCAGATATAAGTGATGCAACCCCACCTTTTTTTATCATTTCCATTTTCCTGAAAAACTGTCTTCCATTCCTTCACCCTCAATCTGTGTGCATCTCTTTTCCTGAGGTGGGTTTCTTGTAGACAGCAGATATATGGATCGTGTTTTCTTATCCAATCGGTTACCCTATGTCTTTTGATTGGAGCATTTAATCTGTTTACGTTTAAATTATTATTGATAGGTACTTATCTGTTGCCATTTTTAGTCCTTACCCCGGAGTTCCTTATTCACTTCCTCTTTCCTTTTCTTACAGCAGACCTTTTAACATTTCTTGCATTGCTGCTTTGTTGGTAATATATTCCCTTAGTCCTTTTAGTCTGTGAGGCTTTTGATTTCATCTTCAATACTGATTGAGACTCTTGCAGGGTACAGTATTCTTGGATTCAGACCCTTCCTTTGCATGACTTTGTATATTTCATTCCATTCCGTTCTGGCCTGATGAGTTTCTGTTGAGAAGTCAGTAGCTACTCTTATGGGGTTCCTTTGTAGGTAACTTTCTCTTTCTCTCTGGCTGATTTTAACATTCTTACTTTCTCTTCGGTGTTTGCCAATTTAATTATAATGTGCCTTGGTGTCGGTTTTTTGGGGTTCATTTTGCTTGGGACTCTGTGACCTTCTTGGATTTGTGTGGGTTTTTTCTTTCCTATATTGGGGAAATTTTCTGTCATTATTTCTTCAAACATGTTCTCTAATCCTTGTTCTGTTTACACTCTTTTGGAACCCCAATTATGCAGACGTTGTTTTGTTTCATGTTATCCCAAAGTTCCCTTAGACACTCCTCTTGCTTTTTACCTTTTTTGTCTAGAAGCTACTGTACTTGGGTATTTTTTCCTACCCTGTCTTCTAGCTCATTGATGAGGTCCTCTGCTTCTTCTAGTCTACTTTTGATGCTTTCTTTTGAGTTCTTTAAAGCAGTGATGTCATTTTTTATTTCTTTGTGCATTTCTTCTTGCTTCTTCTTCATTTCCTCTTGGCTCTTACTCATATTGTCGAATTTGTCTTCCATTCTTTTCATCCACTTTATGATCATTTCTCTGAACTCTTTCTCTGGCAGCCTTATTTCTGCTTCTATTTCATTTACTTCCTTTTCTGGTGAAACCTGCCTTTCTGTATTATGTGGGCTGTTTCTTTTTCTGCCCATGGTCTTTCTTCTCCAGGTGTCTGGTTATGTAGTTCTCTCTCCTACCTTGATTGAAAGGCACAAACTACAACACGACCAGATACAGCACACAAGGCACTGAGTAGAAATGTATTCAAGATGTTAATAATCACAAATAAGGTGACCACCAATGAAGGACAAATTAGGGGGAAATAGAGAAAGAAGAAGAGGAAAATGAGGAAAAAAGAAAAGAAAGAAATGCCAAAATCAAATTGGGAGAGTGAGAAAAAAATATATAAATAAATGAACAATAAAATAAAATAAGAATATAAAAAGGAGAAGAAGGAGAAGGAAAGAGGAAAAGAAAAAAGTCAGAGAGAAAAGAAAGTGTATAAGAGAGAAAAGAGGAACAAAATATAGATGTCAGGAGACAATTCCAATAGAACAGTCACTAATCCCAATAAAGACCACAACCAGTACCAAAGATTAAGGCAAACTGCAAATAGCAACTGGTATCGAGGGAGGTGAGGGAAAAGAGAGGTAGAAAACAAAGCAAGCAAAAAGCAAAATAAAACAAGTAGAATAAACTAAAACAATCTCACAAAAAAATTTCAAAAAATCAATATAATCATTTTTCAGGCAAATAGCAACAAAAGGACATAGAGAAAAAAACAACTTTTTGGCTAGTGAAGACAAGAAGAGAGAGGTTTGTGTGGACTTGTAGTAGGGAATTTGAAATTAGATATATAAATGGGGTGAAATTTTAACCAGGTAAAGAGAAAAATAGGGAGAATCTAAAGTTGGAAAAGGGAAAGAGAAAGAAGACAACAAAATGGGGAAAGTTAGGAGAACAGTGTTCACATAAAGGTAGAGTTGACTTGGAGTAAAATTATGCTAAAGGAAAGATGAAAATAGAATGTAGAACTCTAATCCTAAAATAAAATAAAGAGAAAACAAAATGACACTTGTTTTTTTAGCTAGTACTTTAGTACTAGCTGAAGTACTAGTAGTAATTAATAATACTAGTTTAAATCAAAAATGTAATAATTAAAAAGGAAAATCAATTGAGGCAGAAAGAAAAAAATAGTCTTTTAATTAAAATATGTAAAAATGAAAAATAAAAAAAATTTTAAAAAGAAAAAAGAAAAAAAAAGAAAAAAAATAGAATGGTCCTTCACTTCCACTATTATTCTGCTTGACACTCCAGTTTCCCAGTAGGGAAGGTATTGCAGTTCCCTGTGTTCCCCTGTTGGTGTTTTAATCTCTTTATTCTTTTGTGGTTATGCAAGAGTCAATGTGTGTGTCATCCACTGGGTGGCAGTGTTTCAGAATTAATCTCTGAGACAAAGCACAGGACCTCTCTAGGCTGTGCTCAGATCCTGTTACTCTGTGGTTCTCAAAGCCAGTTTGTGGGGGTTTTGCTGCAGGGACACTGTAATAACTCCCAGGCTGTCCCTCTGCCCCAGAAAAAAAAAAAAACGAGTTGTTTTCCAGAGCTCTCCTCTGTCAACAGCTCAGAGGGTTTGCCTTCACACTGAGGGATCACGCCCTGACCACCTCAGCGGACCTCTCCAGAGGCAGCTTTCCAGCAGCCCAGTTTTCACAGTGTGCGCGTCTTTGTTGTGCGGGTGTAGGAGACCTCACCTTGACCCAGGCGAAATCTGACCCTTCCATGCGCCGCGTGGATCTCTGAATCCACCGCCTGCCTGTCCTCGCCACCTGGAAAGCCGTGCTCTGGGTCCCCGGCTGCTCTGTGGGTGCCTCCGCCAGCCGCAGCTTTCAGACCTCCGCAGACATCCACCTCCCTCTTATCCCAGGCGCAATCTGACCTTTCCGTGTGCTCTGTGGATCTCTGACTCCGCCGCTCGATTGGAGAGCAGAGTTCTGGGTCCCCGGTCCCCGGCTGCTTGATGGGTGCCCCAGCCACAGGCTTCAGACCGCAGCAGACATCCACCTCCCACTGCAAGATGGCTCGGTCTCCTTGTTCGCGCTTGTGGCTCTGGCAGACAAAAACCCCCTGGCAGTGGGGCTGCCTGGCCGGGAGAGCCCCGTCCAGCAGTTCCCCGCCTTCTCCTGGAGGACAACTGACTCTTAACTTGCCAACAAACACTCCCAGTGCGACTCTCAGCCACTCTCTCTCCCTCTGCCCAGGGACAAAGCTCCAGACGCATCTGTCTACTCCGCCGCCATTTTCTCTCCCTCCTCCCCTAATCTTTTAGTTAAGTATATTTGACAACCTTTTACAAAGTTTAAATTTTAAAGAGACTTTTAAACTGAGAGATGACTTTGAGTCATTCCAATGGGCTTTGGAATGCCTGAAGGATTTATTCTTTTTCTTAAAAAAAAGAAATGTTTTCAAACTAAATTAGGCCTATTTAATATACTTGAAATTATGTGGAAAGCTTTGTCAAAAAAATCACTATATTCTATCTGTATACATCTATTTTGTTAAAATTGATGTTATAGAAATTTTAGTCTGCTCCATAAAGGAATTTGCAAAGATTCAGAGTTAAGTTCAAAAAGGAAATTTTCAAAGGTAGCAGGTGTCCAGTCAGTGACATAAGGTAAGCCAAGAGTGATGCTTCCCTGTGAGGGGTGTCCGGCAGTGATACTCTGGATATTTTTGTTCCATACAGTGGAGTTCATGAATTATTTCCAGTGCTCAATACATATTTCCAATAAACCATGTGCAATGTTTGTTTGTTCTTTACATACTGAACATATGTATTGAATCTAAATAGATTAAAATTATATTACTTTGTCACTTTACAGTAGTTATTATTTACCAAGAAATTGTTAGATTGCAATGTTTTATCTTATAGAAAAACAAAGTATTTTATCATTGCATTATAATCAAACATATAACCATGCCAATTTAGATATTTTTCATTCATAGATAATCATTATTTTATTCTGATACATTTCCAGATATGTTATATCTTTAGGAAAATCCATGAAAAGGAGCCTGACTATAAATTGCAGATTTCTAAGTAGCTCCTATCTTTGAACTGGATGAAAATTTATAGAATTCTAAGAAATAACTAAATTCATTTTTAAAAATACTGGCAAATAATCAGGATAAACACAATAGTTATGGAATTAGATAAATTTAGGATAGTTATTATCCTTATTGCTCTGTTTAAAATATCACTGATTTTTAAATCTTTTGTTTCCTAGATATAAGAAAAACTAAAAAAGCAAACATTCTGCATTGTAAGAACTAATAAGTGCATAACATTCATTTCACAATACTCCAGGAAACAAAGATTCAAAGACCACAACTTAACAACAGGATATTTTTGTCCAATGGGAAAGAGATTAAAGACTCTCTCCAACAGTGTTAAAAGAGACTTACTTTATCAGGTAACTAACCACGAATGGACATCTGCCCCTGTCTCTGGCACTGGTCTTCATCACAAGACTGAGAAGCTGCCAGCCATGAAGAAGGCAGACAGCTATTCCAAGTCTTCAACAAGGCCTGTATGCTCACAAATCGGTGCTGCTCAAACCTTGTTCTTATCTCATCTAATAGTTATTGATTTAATGCATGTAAAATGATTTTTATATTGTTACTAGAGACCCAGTTACTAGGACCCAGGATTTCCTCCTTCTGGCTGGCTGTAAGCATCCAGAACCTGATCTGGCTTTGCCCAAGCTGGCTTCAGGTACAGGGGACTATGGGCCTGCAAGAGAGGAATGGGGACCAGCCAGGCTGTGACCTGGGAGAGGGACAAACCACATGCCCCATGGTTCCAGGCACCTGCAGCTGCTGCCTGGATAAAGCCATTTGCCCATAGTCCCCTGCACCTGAAGCCAGCTGGTACAGGAGGTCATTCTGGAAAGCACTCACTGCAGATGTCTGGGAACCTGCCGGGAGATACTGAGTCACTCACTGCTGGGCCATGGTGGTGGTTCCAAGTGGGTTATGGCTGGCAAGCAGTGTTCTCTAGGCATCTTTTTCCCTTTCTTATTGAAAAGTATCTCCTCAGTTTTGTCTAATTTGTTAATTCAGGATCTATTTTCTCTCATTTAGTTGCTTCTCTGGGTTGGCCCCAGGAGGAGGTGGGTGACACTTCTGCCTATTCAGCCACTGTTTTCAAGAATCTATATGAGTATTTTAGATGAGTATTTTCTAACTATAGAAATAGATGAAACAAACTGCCCAGAAGAACAATTAGAGCTTCTGGATAATAGTAGATGCTTATTCCCCTTGTCTAGTATTAGAAATTTTCTGTTTCTTATCAGTGTTACTGATTTAATATTATTGCTTTCATTCCTGGTATGTAAATATTATACTAGATGCATAAATGCAAAACTTAAGACAAATAGCAGAAAGACTCGGATCATGGTGGCCCAAAAATTAGACATTATCCAGAATACTTTTTAACAAGGACATTTAGGATCTGACTATCTCCCATTTACCTGCTTTTTATTTTAAATAGTAATATTTCAACCTTGAATGCCATCTAAGGTTATGGTTTTTCCCCATTCTCAATGGTCCACCCTGTTCAGCAAAACAAATGCTGACATTGAGATATCCTAGGAATGAGCCTTCCTAGCACTATGCTACTTCATTATCCAACCAAAAGTTTGGCCATAAGAGCATCCTTTGGGTTGATTTATGACCAGAAGGGAGATGTGTGGATGAAAAGGGATCACATGCTAACCTGACCAACTCAGAGAAGGCCTGCATGATAGTGGCCTTGCAAACTCAGAGACCTAAAGTAACCACAAAGGTTAGTCTGAAATTAAAACCTTTTAATTAAAAAGCAGTTTGTATGTCATGGTTAGTCATGTCTGAGGTCAGTATCTTCCCTGACAAAGATAAAGTTTTTATCTTTACTGAGCCTATTATCTTTTTGCATCTAAAATAACATACCTATGAAATGTCAGGTTTACTTATAACTTCCCTTTTTCAGACCCCTCAGGGCACATTGTGCCAGGACAGCAAAGCAGAAACCACATATTGCCTCTTTGTTATTATTATCATGTTAACTGTTGACTATTAACTCTCCTGTTCCCACCTATGTAAAAGAAGCATGTGTCTATTGGTTCACTTTTTATCCAATCCCAGGGGTTTCCACAACTTTGCTTTCTCCTAACATCCTAATCTATCACCAATGAATTTCATGTAACCCACTCATATCTCCACCTTTGATGGTAATTTGTAAAAATAGGTGAAAAAGCCACCATTCTTCGAAACATTATCTTAATTTGTTGAGATTTTGCTTCCCAACAAGTGTTGATAGTTTGACTCAAATAAACTCACAAAAAATCTTCATAGGTTTGAATGCTTCTTGTGTCAACATTATGAAATAAACACCAAGTTTCCAAATGTTTAAAACTATAGTTATCAAAACTTAACTCAGTATTATCACTGTTAATGTTTTTTAAGGTCCAGAGTCTGTAGAGCTTGTTGTGTGTATTTCATTGTACACTGTGGCATAATAGAAAAAGTTCTAGCTGGAAGTTTAAATACACAACTTCATTATAAAGATCATATCCAAATTTTACTAACTATGTAATTTTGGGGATAATCACTTAATCTTTCTGAGTTCTTCAGTTTTTTCTGAAGTGCTGTTACAACCCACAACTAAAGGTTGTTAGAAGGGGCTTGTTCAAAGATAGGTATTTTGGGTTTTGTAAACTCTCAGGTATAGGATATGAGGATAGAGATGAACACTTGTGCCTTGTAGCCCATGGAAAATAACTGGGATTCATGCTGTGTGAGAAAACCTTTGAATGCTTGATGCAGGAAGGTGATACAATTTTTTTATTTTAATTTTAAATATCATTTAGATTGGCATGCAGAGGACTGAATCTAAAGGGGCAGGGAGCCCTTTCACAACTATTAATGTGTTTTATTAAAAAAAACAAAAACAGAAAGCTCAAATTAGGGTGGCTCTTGTTTGAGATGGTGGCTCATATTAAGACACTAGCAGGTAAGAAAGTCAAGTGTGCTTCTTTAATGTTTTTGTTTGTTTGTTTGTTTGTTTGTTTTTTGTTTTGTTTTTTTCTACTTGACCAGCAAAATAAGTGGTGTGAACATGAGAAGACAAAGTGAGAAACCAGTTTGAGAGTAAAACCAAACAAAACCAACAGTTAGTTTTACACAATTTAAGTTACCTGCAGACACCTGGGAGAGAAAGTGAGCAGGTGAAAATTTGAGTCTACATATCTAGCAGATGGCAGGGCTGAAACATGAGTTCAACATGGAATTTAAAATTACAGGTATTTTAAATTACTCAAGGTTAGGTGGTAAGAAGAGATAGAAAAAGGGTGATGGCCAAAGAGTGAGTGTCAAAGTCCTCCAATATGTGGAGTTCAGGAAGAAGAGCAGGGACTAGCACAAGTATTGAGTTACACATGACCTTCTCTAGGTAGTTTTTCTTACTCCATCATCCTCAATATTGAGCTAGATTGCCAGTCGTCATGAATTTGTGACTCTCTTATATGGGATGGTCTATTCTGTGAAAGTGGGACTGTGTGTTGCTCATCATTCTATATCATGAAACTGACTCAAACCAATGGAAGACTTTAAAACCAATATCTGTTGAATGAAGAAAGAAAACTTAGTCTTGAAAAGCTTCTTGGCTACGCTAAAATTGTATCTCATTTAATTAGTAACGTATCAGTAGCCGGTTCAATTTCAATTTTGCTTACAGAGTTATGAAAAATATATATGGCACAAAAAGAATAAAATAAAAAAGTCTCTTTTTTCTCCTTTCAGTTTTAGAAAGTTGTATCTTAAAAAAAAATCTTCTAAGATGAAGACTCTAATTCCATAATCTCACATTTTGAGTCATTTTCCTATATTTTTAAAACATCGATCTAGCCCACCATTTCCACTCCCCACTCCAAGCCTTATTCTTCACCAGCTTAGGGAAATTGTTCATGTCCAAAAAAATATTCATCATCTTGTTCCATTCTAGTGGTATACCACTTGCATCCAGCATCTCCTAATTAGTTTTATGTTATATGGTCAGTTTCCTGCTCCTCATTTTGCAAATTCAATGCCTCATGTCCACTTCTATGAATTTTGGCACCTAAAACTGATAGATTTACTGTGAAGTATTACAACTTTAATTATATAAAATAAAATATTAGATCTCTTTTCAGTACCAAAATGTTGCGGTAATTATTGTTTTACATTAAGCCCAGTCGTATCTGTTAATCATATGCCTTAATTATTTTTATGAGTAAAGTGGGGATAATATCTGCAGTGTTTCATTCTCATACAGCTATCACAAATATTCTTAAAGTAAAAATTATTTTATTTGACTTCTGTGATTAAGCACAGGGTATCTATGACTTTTGAGGAGGACTTTATTCATAGTCAATCGTTTTTTAGTGAGGCAACAAAAGCCTCAAATTTGAAAAGGATTCATTGCTTTTGAATTAGAATAACATCTGCCTTTATACCAAGAAGGATAAAATTACCAGGGCAATCAATCCTTATCCTTCAGAATATAAACTGAATAACAGCTGCCTTTGAGAATAAAAGGTCTGCCTCTGTGATCAAATTTCACCAATGGTCAGGCACAGGAGTTGACTACTGCTGAAACACCAGACCAAAACCTTTATTGCAAAGAAACTTTGACTATAGATGAACAGATCTTTATGGATGAACAGGTCTTCCTTGTCATTCATGCGAACTGTGATTTAGAAGGAAATTTAGGGATTTGCAATGCAGGAACCCATTTAAGTTTCAAATATCTATGAGGCATTCCAAGAGAATTATGTTACCAATTTAAATGTAAGCTGGATCAGTGAATGCTAGGAAAATACCTCAGAATAACCACTTTCAGGGTGACTGATAAGCCTTAAGTGAAATTAAGACAAAAGTTAGTCCCTGCTACCTGGTTTTAAAAATTCTTGAACACTTTTGAACATGGTAACTCTATTCTTTCTTTATACATGCTTTTTTTTTTTCCATTCTCAAATCTGTAGTGGGAAAAAACATATTTGGTAATTTAAGCTCTCATCTTTATACAAGTTCAAAGAAGTGGTGGAATAAATTTTATGAGAAGGAAATGGGAACCATGAGTGAATACAGCAAACCCAAGTCCCAGATTCATCAAGAAAGTTAGCAATAGCAAAAATAAACACAGTTGAGCATGACTTAACAGAGAGCATGAATGGAAATTTCACTGTGAGTATCACTGGTAACCAGTGTAAAACAGATGGTAATATTGGACGGAAAAGGGGAAACACACAAAAATAACAGTTTGACTGTCTTCTATAGGATAAAAGAATTTTTTAATTGTTTTCTACTTAGCAAGTTAAGAATTAAGAATCATGATAAAAATAAATAATAAAGGCATATAGGAATTTTAGGGATAAAAATAGTTAAGCAATTCTAAAACATAAGTACTTATATATTTGCTTACAACACTCCATTATTGCCTAAAATTAGTGGCAAAACTGAATATATCAAAATCTAACTTAATTGAAGAAGCATAAAATAGTCTACTATATTATTTCACTCATGTGTGACATAAAACTGAAAGCAACAAATGAACAAACAAGACAAACAAACAAATAAAAATTCAAAGACACAGAAAACAGTATGGTGGTTACCACAGGGAAAGGGAGGGGAGATAGAAAAGGGTGAAAGGAGTTCAAATATATGATGACAGAGATTTGACTATGGATGGTAAACATACTATATAGATTATTATAGAATTGTACATTGAAACCTATATAACTTTTTAAACAATGTCACCCTAATAAATTTAAATGAAACATTAAAAAGAATAATATGTAAACATATTTGGTTTCAACAGATCCAGTAAATCAGAAACAAAATGCAAGAAAAAATTAAAATATTATTTTTCCAAACATATTATTTAGATTTTCAGTCATTAATAATTAACATTAAAGATCTCAATATCTCATATTTCAGTTATAAATTTTATTGATAATTGAAAATCTGTACTATCTAAATTGTCATGTTTTGCAAAAGCACTAAAATGGTATTACTTTTGACTATGTATGAATTATTTTAGCAGCATTATTGTGTGAGCACCATGCTCTTGGCACACAGGGTACTGGATTCTGAAGACACAAGGTAAATAGCACATGGCCCATCTCTCATGTGGTTTGGGCTCATTGATTGTTAAATTTCTCATTTACATGATTATCTTCAGATTTATACCCAAGACATAAAAATCTATAAATGCTTTCATTTCAAATGCTAAGCAATCCCATTCATTTGTGTGTAAGCATCAACTCCTGAGTTCTCCCTCCTTAACCTTCTAAATTGGGTTAATGCCATTCTATCAAATCTTATGGAAATACTTCCTATGTTCCCCCAAGCAAAATACTTATAACACTATATTAGTGTTTTGTTTTGTTTTTACTCTCTGCCTGCTACTATCGTATTCATTATTGTTCTCCAAAGGGTTTCATAAGTGCCTTGACTAAAGGACTGAAAAATAAATGCAATGCTAGTTAAATTGAACTGTCCCAGGAAAATAATGAGATCTAAAAAAAAACAAAAAAAAAACAAAACAAGCCTATCTAGCTGTGCCTTAATTTTTTTATTTTCCTAAAAATTAAATACCATTAATTGGGATTAGAAATTTATTTCTAGTTGTTGACATGTTCATATTGCTTAGCATATCTGTTACAGTTTACTAGATAATCCATGGATCATAATCCTTCAAATTAATTTAATTTCTACATCCCTCTTTTAAGAAAATGGGATGTAAACTTTAACAATGGAATTACTATTTAAAAAATTGTCTATAATTTATATAATCAGAGAAGTAACTATGTGTAAGCACAATGTATATATTATAAATGTGTAATAGTACTATTACAATGACTGTTAAAAATAACTTGGTTCTGATATACATTATCAAGTCTATGCACCTTAAATACTTCTTGCAGGTTTATTATTTAAAAATATTTTTTATCTTTAACAACCATTACTTGTCAGAAATCTGATATGTTCAGCAACAGAAATAATCTTGAGATTTTCTTTTTTTCTTTTTTATTGTTTAAAGTATTAAAATTAGTAGTACATATGTCTCCTTTTTTTTCCCCCTATTGATCTCCCCCCAGCTTTCCCTCCCCTGAGAACATGCCCTCACCTGCCCCCTGCTCAGTGTCTTGTACCCATTAGTTATGCTTATATACATGCATACAAGTCCTTCGTTGATCTCTTAGAGCCCCTCCCGCCCCGCCCCCCCACAACCTCTCCTGCCTTCCTGCTGTAGTATGACACTCTGTTCACTGCTTCTTTGCCTCTGTATCTGTTTTTTTTTTTTCCCCTGATTCTTTTCTTTAAAAACATCTTGCCTCTGCAGGTTAGAAATAAACCTATAGGAATAAAAATAATGTTTGAGTCCCAATTTCAATGTCCAATAGTTCTGAGTCCCAGTTTCAATGTTAAACAGTTCCTTATGTGTACACGTCATCAGTGGTATCCGGATAGTGGACAAATGATGGCAATGCAGGTCTGACCCTCTCTGGTTTGGGCCTAGGTATCCTATAGCGACGCACAGCTGCTGACTGCTCACATGGCAAGGTGTCATCAACATCTTCCATCTCTGGACTGTTTCTCCTCTTGCCTTCGTGGTTGGAGCAGACCTGTCAATTCCTCTCTGTTGCAGGAGTCCACTTAATCTTGGAGTTGTTTTCTGAAAGTATATAAACACATTCTTGACCAAAAGTTAATAAAGGAATCTTTTCTATAACATTGACTTGAGATCCTTTTTATTTTTGCCCAAATGATTTTCCTTTGGCTTAATTGACACTATGTGTGTTTTTCATGGGTGTCTTGCTGTTAAACATTACAAATGAAAATTAATTTTCTAAAGTAAAAATTTTCTAGATATAATTTATTTACCGAATATTTTTCCTTACATGATATTATCCTACTACCCCCCCCCTTTTTTGATTAATGGAGACTTTTGTAAAAATTTTAATGCAATCTTGATAACTTTAAATTTTAATTTTTTGCACAAAAATATGAGTGCTTGATGTTCATTGCATGTCAATCAATTTTACCATGAGATGAACTGCCAATAGAAATTTTAGTTAATACTCTAGAAAAAGTTTTTTGTCCAGACAATTAAATTTGCTTGAATATTCACTTATTTCAATTAGCCAGTTTAAATTAATCTGAAAGCTTGATTACTCCTTTGCTGTCAAATTTAATACTCCACCAACAATCTTAGATCACCCTGCAAATATTAGTGGAAAGAATTATTTACATTCATGAGTAGGCCCTGAGCATTCCTGGTGCGAGGTTAAATGTAGATATAGGGCAGCTGCTGTCGGCCAAGTCTCTGTCTGTTACCTGGATCTCGATCTGTGCTGGGTGTGAGAAGCGAAGCAGCAATGGGGCAGGAGACCTCCCTCAGAAGAGGCGAGGTTCAGGCTCCTGCAAGGTTGAGGGGGTGAGGGTCTGTGCCCTACCTCTTTTGACCCCCAAGTTCTCTCCTAATGGCCCCCTGCGACTGTGCCTGTCTTAGGTGTTCCTTCCCTGAGGAATCTTACCCATCTCTGGCTAACCAATCATCCTCCTGGGCCAAGCAGGTTGTTGTGAGGTTCAATTCTGTCTCCTTGGTAGCCCATGCCTTCATGGCCTCCACGCACAGCACCTGCCTTGGGGTCCCCTCCCCTGCTGGTGGGGCCCTGGCACTGATCATTTATCTCGGGGAACTCAGGCTCCTTCTCCGGGAAGGGTCCAGCTCACACCATTTGGGCAAGAGACAGATCCATTATACCAGCCACCTGGAGGCTTCAACCTCAGCATGAATAGAAAGCTCAGGCAACAGCTGAGAGCCATTAGATTGTGAGAAGAGGGTCCCTCTTGGCAAAAAAGGTAAGAGGGGCAAGTATAGAATGCTCAAGTGCCTTCCCAGTGCCTTAATTCCTTCAGAAAGGAGTTAAATCCTTACATGTCCTTTTTAAAAATGTTATCAAACATTCAAAGAATTAGTTTGTAATTTTGTTTGGGGTAATTGTACAATATGCTATTTTGAAATATCAAAAATTATACAGACATTGTAGAATAATATCATGCAAGAATATTCTTTGCTCTAGGCCATGGCATTTCAATTTCAAACGGGCTGTCAATTTCTTTTTGTAACTTTGTCTAAACTTTATCAGGGAGGCAAAAACACAAATTACTTACTTTAGCTCAAGAGACCAAATATATTGACTTTCAATTACAATCCTTATAACATTTGAAGGAAACTTCTCTTTATTTCCTTCCAAAATAATTTCCAAGCTACAGAGAGTTTCATTTAAAAATCTTTGTCACATGAAACAATTTCTCTTAAGATTATGGTGACTGCTAGTATGGATTAGATTTAATATTTTATTTTTTCCTTATAATTTTCTTTATTTTTATTTTCTATATGTGTACTTATTTTCCCATTACTCCCTGCCCTTTACTCATGCTCCACCCCCCTGTTGTCTGTGACCATTGATTAGGCTCATATGCATGTACACAAGTCCCTCTATTGATATCTCCCCCTTACTTCTACGGAGCCCCACCTTTCCTGAGGTATGATGTTCTGATCAACGTTTCTCAGTCTCTGAATCTGTTCTTGTTCATCAGTCTTTGTCATTCATTATATCCCAAAAATGACTGAGATCATGTGATATTTATCTCTCTCTGCCTAGCTTATTTCACTAAGCATAATGCTTTCCATCTCCATCCATATTGCAAGTGGTAGGAGCTCCTTATTTTTTACCGCAGTGTAGTATTCTATTGTGTAGATGTACCACCGTTTTTTAATTCACTCATCTGCTGATGGGCACTTAGGCTGTTTCCAAATCTTAGCTATGGTGAATTGTGCTACTATGAACATAGGGGTGCATATATCCTTTCTGATTGGATTGCTAGTTTCTTAGGGTATATTCCAAGAAGTGAGATCACTGGGTCAAATGGGAATTCCATTTTTAGTTTTTCGAGGAAACCCCATACTGTTCTCCACAGTGGTTGCACCAGTCTGCATTCCCACCAGCAGGGCAAAAGAGATCCTTTTTCTCAGAATCCTCACCAACATTTGTTTGCATCCTTAATTGAGATTACTCATGCCCAGCAGGGACTCACAGTGGTGCCCAGGACCCATCTGTCTGGTTGATGTGGTTCAGGGAGCCTACACTCTGGAGAGGCATGACTGTGGTGTCCAGAGTTCTGTAGTTTAGGGGTGGGCAGAGTCAGCTTTTGCTGCTGCACCTGTAGTGGATATGCACTTACTCCCATTGGCAGCTCACAGGAGAACCATGGTAAATTTACCAGTGAGGCACACTGAAGCACTCTGAAGGGCCCTGGCAGTGTAGCTGTGCAACTAAGGTGTCTGTGGGCAGGTATCCAGGATGAGTGAATTCAAAATTTCTACTGCTGGAAGGGAGTGTTCCCCTGTTTGTTTGAGGTCACACCCAGGGAGAGTTCACAGTGGCTCCCAGGAGCCCCCTCTGGGTAGATGAGCTCAGGGTGCCTGCCTGTTGGAACTTCACATCTGTGGAGGTACATTTGCCAGGCACTGCACTCTAAGGCTCTCTGGGGGTCCTGCACTGAGGTTGAGCCAGCACAGTACTCTGACATATTCTGCAGAGTCTTGCACTGAGATTGAGCTGCTGGGGTAGATGTGGGTAGTTATTTAGGAAAAAGGTATTCAAAAATTCTACTGTGGGCAGGGCACCCTTGTTTGTTCCTAATTCCACCCAGCAGAGACTCAGAACTGCTTCCAGAGTGTGCTGTGGATAGTAGATGAGTTCAAGTATCCTGTTCCTTTTTTTTTGTTTCCTTTTTTTTTTTTTTTTTTTTTTTGCACAGCTCTCTGATGATGTGCCCTGAGGGGTCCTGCACTGAGGTTAAGCTGCAGGAGTTAATGTGGGTAGTTATTCAGGAGAGGGGAATCTAGAAATTCTACTTCGGGGGGCCATGCACCCTTGTCTACACAAAAATCACACCCTCAGGGGTTCCCAGTGGCTCCCAGGCATGGCGTAGGGGGTGGGGCACGCTGGTTGCCTCCTCGCTAGAAAGGCGCTAATGTGGGCTTGCTGGAAAAGCCTTAATATGGACCAGAGTTCTGCCGCTGGAGAGGGGGAGGTTGCACTTACTGCTTTGGAGGTGGAAGTCCCAGGGTCCGCGGGTCTGCAGCAATGGCAGCAGGATTTTGGCTGGAGTGGCTGCTGGATCACAGGGCAGTTCCAAGGCCTGTCTCGTTGGTGGTGTTGATGAGTTCCTAAAGAAAGACCATTTTCCCCTTCAAGATGGCATGGGCTCCGTGCCTGAGTCCCGCAGTCCAGGAAGGTAGTCTCTCCTTGTCTAAGAGAGCCTGGACTGCTAGCCCCTGCTGCTCCTGCGAGATTTAACTGTCCCTTACTCACTCACACCACACACATCCACATACTCTCCTTTCATCCCTTCACTCACTTCCTCTCCTTTACCTCCGTCCTACCATCCGCCATCTTTCTCAAGAATCTTGATTTTCTATGCAAGATTAGTCATAACTCATTCCCATTAACACACACAAGAAGAGAATAAGATAAATTTTTCCATAATACTGCAGGAAAACAAGTTCAAAATTTAAAGATTAATTACCTCATTGTCTTACTAATATACTATAGTTAACTGAGCTTTTCTGTTTAAATTGTTAACTGGGGAATTTCTGTCACAGATTTGAGCTACTTTTCATCTGAAGAATGCTCATTTGTAAACCTGTTGTTCAACATTGATCTCATTGAGTTACTACTTCAATCCTTATAACTTCTACTTTATCATCTCTTTTTTTCTTTCTTGCTTTTTAGGTTTAAAATTTCTTTTTTATTTATATTTTTATTGTTTAAAGTATGACAAATAGTAGTACATATGTCTCCTTTTTTCTGCCCATTGACCTCCCTCCAGGCTCTCCTATGCCCCAATACATGCCCTTACCTATGCCTCCTCCCCCCAGTGTCTTGTATCCATTGATTATGCTTATATACATGTATACAAGTCCTTTGGTTGATCTCTTACAGGATCCTCCTCCCTCCTCCCCCCGCCGCAACCTCCCCTGCCTTCCCACTGTAGTTTGACAGTCTGTTCAATGCTCCTTTGTCTCTGTATCTATTTCCCCCCCTCCAATTTTTTTCTTTAAAGAAATCTTCCCTCTGCAGATTAGAAATAAACCTATAAGAACAAAAAATGTTTGAATCCCAATTTCAATATACATCAGTTCTGAGTCTCAGATTCAATATCAAACAGTTCCTTATGTGTACATTTCAGCAATGGTATCTGAAGGGTGGACAAATGGTGGCAATGCAAGTCCATCCCTCTCTGGTTTGCTCCTAGGCATCCTGTAATGACACACAGCTGCTGACTGCTACCCTGTTTCCCCAAAAATAAGATAGTGTCTTATATTAATTTTTGCTCCCAAAGATGCGCTAGGTCTTATTTTCAGGTGATGTCTTATTTTTCCATGAAGAAGAATATTGGACACATTTATTGTTGGACAAAAGACAAGGAAATTTATTACCTGTATACAGTATGATAGTAGTTGTCATCACAAACCAGCTCACTGATTGGCCGCAGCACAGCTGGAGCTGTTCAGGGGCCTTATATTCCGGGGAGGCCTTATGTTCAGGGAGGTCTTATTTTCGAGGGGATGACTTATATTACAGCTAGAGGCAAAACTAGAAGTAGGTCTTATTTTCAAGGAATGTCTTACTTTCGGTGAAACAGGGTAGCATCGTCAGCGTCTTCGATCTCTGAACTGTTTCTCCTCTTGTCTTCCTGGTTGGAGCAGACCTGTCAATTTCTTTCTGTTGCAGGAGTCACATGGTCTTGGAGCTGTTTTCTGAAAGTATATAAACATATTCTCTACCAAAAGTTAATAAAATTGACCTGGGATCCTTTTTATTTTTGTCCAAACAATTTTCCTTTAGCTTATTTTGACACTATGTGTGTTTTTCATGAAAATTAATTTTCTAAATTAAAAATTTTCTAGATGTAATTTATTACAGGATATTTTTCCTTACATGATATTACCCTACTATCCCTCCTTTTTTTGATTAATAGAGGCTTTTGTAAATTTTTAATGCAATCTTATCTCATGGTAAAATTGCTTAACATGCAACGAACCTAAAGCAGTCATATATTTGTGCAAAAAGTAAAATAAAATTTAAATTATCATCTCTTTTTTATAAGAATCCCATCCAGCAGAGACATTTTCAGTTTAATTATCAGCTTTCACAACAAAGAGCAAAGATGGTGACAACAGCACAGCTTCTATAATAGCTCATATTTTGAAATAATGAGGGACATTCAATAAAATGTATAATGACTGCCCCTATATGGCCAAAGATCCTGACCCTCTGTGGACACAAGATGGTCAGCAGGGGACGGCAGTTGTAAGAAACCAGGTCTGCAAGGGAGGGCAGTTGTGGGCATCAAGCCTGCAGGGGAGGGCAATTAGGGGTGATTAGACTGGCAGGGTAGGGCAGTTAGGGGCAATCAGGCTGGCAGGGAGCAGTTAGGCATCAATCAGGCTGGCAGGGGAGTGCTTATGGGTGATTAGGCTGGCAAGCAGAAGTGGTTAGGGGCAATCAAGAAGGCAGACAGGTGAGCAGATGGGAGCTAGCAGTCCTGGATTGTGAGGGGGATGTCCAACTGCCCATTTAGGCCCAATCCTACCAGGATCCTACCAGAATTGGGCCTGAACGGCAGTCAGACATCCCTCAAAGGGTCCCATATTGGAGAGGGTGCAGGCTGGGCTGAGGGACACGAATTTTGTGCACCAGGCCTCTAGCATTTCTTATAATTATAGCTAGTCCCCAATATTCTATTTCCATCCTAAAACTTTGACCCAGAAAATAGAAAGCTTTCTACATTCCCTCAAATTCAGATTCAGTCCCATGAAACATCCTTAAGTAAGCTCATAGAAGGTAGATTAAATTTTCTTGTCTCTGGTTTTTATATCAGTTCAAGGTGTACATGATTTTTGGTATACAAAAGGCACTATTTGGAATAAGTACAGGGTCTGGGACATAGATACCCATATGGAAGACTTTTTTTTTTTAATTTGAATAATGAAACTTAATTTCTATCTGCTGTCATGCTCCAATTCCAGAAAGTGGCAGGCAAGAAATTTATCTTAATCACCTGAGGATCTACTTAGACCAGAGTCCCAAAGCCAGGCATTAGTGGGCTGAGCTAGTGGTCTCATTCCCACCACCTAGATATATTACCTTTATCAGGTCCCCAACAGCAAACCCAATCAGATATGGCTGGGTCACCTTTTTGCACGGTCCTTTTATATCTGTTAGCACTTTTTATTAGGCACTTCTGATTCCATTCTGCAGAAGCACAGAAGCATTGATTGGTTTTCACACACCCATGCAATTTCAAAAACCCCCTAGGGCAGCCACATTCCCTAGCTTTTCCCAGCCTCACAACAGCAGTTGATACCAGGTGTCATCATAGCTCCTGCAGGGATGTTTGTTGATTTCACAGGCTTTACCCAGCAAGTAAACCCTCTGAATTTAATTTAAAAAAAAAAAAAACAACTGGGAGATATCTATGCCAACACAGTAAATTCTAAATCAGAATATACCTTATTCCTTTTCAGAAATATATTAACAGCCCTCAGCCCCTTACCCAGGCTGGCCACCATCCTCCCCGCCCCCCCGCCCCGGAATCAGAGTCCCTGCTGAGGGGCATGGCCAGCCTGCAAACAGCTAGGGATATTAGATATGGAGTGTTCTAATAATTCTAAAGAAAAACAAATTAAACACCCTACAGAGAGAAAACTAATTTACAATCTAATGGCTAGTCTCTGTTTATCCTATAAGTTTTATGCTCTAAATCATTTAAGACCTAGACTGTTTTTCAGACTATTTTTAATTAATCTTTTTTTACTTTTAGATAATTGTAGATTCACATGCAGTTATAAGAGATCCCAGGTTCTTTTTACCCTTCTTCTGTTGTTAATGTGGGGGTTGGGAGCAATTATATATATATGCATTCTTCCATTTTTTTTGCACTTTGTTATGGTGTCTTTGGTTCAATACAAACTTACTATTCTTTTTCATATATTTTTATTGAATTCAGAGACTAAAGGACAGAGAGAGAGAGAAACATCTACACTAATAAAAGAGAAACATGCAAATTTATCATATCTCTGCTATGCCCACCAGCCAATCAGGAGCAAGTATGCAAATTAACCCAACAAAGATGGTGGCAGCCACAGAGCTGGAGCAAGCAGAAAGTTAGGGTTGCCCCAGCGATGGGAGAAGCCAAGCTTCCCACCAACCCTGGCCAGCCCTGATCTCCACTGAAGGCTACAAAGTTTTAATTATAGAAGATAAATAAATACAAGATATCTGCTTCCAGCTGGCCCTGGCCTCCACTCAAAGAGGCGCTGGAAAAAAAAAAATAGGAGGAGCTGGGAGCCTGGGTCACCGGGGGACGTGGCCCTGAAAACGGCCCTCGGCCCTTTACCCAGGCTGACCACACTCCCATGGGGTGAGGGTCCCCCACTGAGGGGGCTTGGCCAGCTTGCAAACAGCCATCAGCCCCTCACCCAAGCTGGCCAGGAATCCCAGTAGGGACTCACACCCTGAAGGGGGTGTGGCCAGCCTGAAAACAGTCCTCAGCCCCTTACCCAGACTGGCCACCCCCATCATGGAATCAGAGTCCCTGCTGAGGGTCATAGCTAGCCTGCAAACAGCCATCAGCCCCTCAACCAGGCTGGCCATGCCCTCCCAGTAGGGACCCTCACCCCAAGGGAGAGTGGTTGGCCTATAAACCACCACATGCCCCTTGTTCAGGCTGCCCCATGCCTCAAGGGAACCTCCACCATGATCTGGGACACCCTTCAGGGAAAACCAGCCAGATCCCACCTCCTACCAGCTTCCAGCTGGCCCTGGCCTCCACTCAAGAAGGCACTGAAAAAAAAAAAAAAAAGAAAAAAAGGAGGAGCTGGGAGCCTGAGTCACCAGGGGAGATGGCCCTGAAAACAGCCCTCTATCTATACTAATAAAAGGATAATATGCTAATTAGACTGGGAGATCTGGACAAAGCCCTGGTGGCAGGACCAAAGTAGAGGCAGTTAGAGGCCAAGAGGGGAGGGCAGTTGTAGGTGATCAGGCCAGGATGGGACAGCAGTTGTGAGTGATCAGGCTGGTGGGGGGGGGGGGGGTAGGGCCATTGGAGGTAAGCAGACCATCAGGAGGGCCAGTTGGGGGTGAGCACGACATCAGTGGAGGTCAGTTGGAGGTGATCAGGACAGCGGCAGTGGGGGACAGTTTGGGGTGAGCAGGCCAGCAGGGGAGCAATTGGGAATGAGCAGGCTAATGGGGATGGAAGGTGGGGATGAGCAGGCCAGCAGGAGGGAAGTTGGGGTGAGCAGGCTGGCAGGGGGGGCAGTTGGGGGACAAGCACACTGACACAGGGGATAGTTGGAGGTGATCAGGCTGGCAGGGGGCATTTTGGGTCAAGCAGGTCAGCAGTGGGGGGCAATTGGGGGGTAGCAGGCCAGCATACAGAGTGGTTAGGGGCAATCAAGCAGGCAGACAGGCAAGTGAGCAGTTGGGAGCGAGCAATCCCAGATTGGGAGAGGGATATCCAACTGTCAGTTTAGGCCTGATCCCTGTAAACCAGCAATAGGACATCCTTCAAAAAGTCCCAGATTGGAAAGGGTGCAAGCCAGCCTGAGGGACCATGCCCCTCCTGTGCACGAATTTCATGTACCGGGCCACTAGTCAATGATAAGAGAAAATCATTGATTGGCTGCCTCCTGGATGCTTCCTATTAGGGATTGAGCCCACAACCCAGGCATTTGCCCTGACTAGGAATCAATCAAACTGTGACCTCCTGGTTCATAGGTCAATGCCTAACCACTGAACTACACCAGTCAGGCCAAAAACTTATTTTTTTTAACATATTAATCATTTTCTTCTTGGTGTTTGCTTTTTATATGTTATTAAAACGAGAAAATTAATGAATGATAAAAAACGACCTTTCCTAATCCAACGTCATAAAGATATCCTCTACAAAATCATTTGAATATTTAAAGATTTGCTCTTTATGTTTTGACTTTAATTGTATGGAGTTGAATTTTATAAGGTTATAAGAATCTTATTTGTTAAATAGTCTGTTATAAGAATCTTATTTGTTAAATAGTTAGTTAAATAGTGCCACTAATTAATAATGGCACTATTATCATATATCAAGCCCACTGTTAATATAATAAGCATTCAAACCTGTAAATAACTTTTGTGAGTTTATTTGAACCAAACTGTGGACAATTGATGGGAAACAGAATCTCAATGCATTGAAACAATGCTTCAGAGAATAACAGCTTTTCACCTATTATATCAATTATTATCAAAGATTATATATTAGATTAAGAAGGTGGGAGAAAGCAAAGTGGGGGAAACCTCTGGGATTGGATAAAAAGTGAAACAATAGATACATGCTTCTTTTACATAGGTGGGTACAGAGCAGTTAACAGTCAAAAATTAACAAGATGGACACAGACTACAGGAGGGTAGGGGCATGAATGGGAGGTGGGGGATAATGGAGGAATAAGGACACATATGTAATACCTGAATCAATAAAGAATTTTTTTAATTAACATAATAATAGTGAGGGAATTTGTGGTTTCTGCCCTGCCACTCTGGAGTCCTGGTGCTTTGGTGTTCCCTGAGAAGTATGGAAAAAGGGAAGTTATAAAGAAACCTGACATTCCAAAAGTATGTTATCTAGATGCAAAAAGACAACAGGCTCAGTTAAGATCTTTTTCAGGAAAGATATTGGCCTGGGACATGACTACCCACTATAGATTACTTTTTAATTAAAAAGTTTTGGTTTTGGTTTCCTGTTTTTGTTTTTTGCTGCTCTTTATGCTTTTTTAAAATTATTTTTAATTTTATTGGGGTGACATTAGTCTACAGGAATCTATAGGTTACATATGTGGATTACTAATTTACATAATCTGTATATAGGACCATGTGCCCACTATCAAAAGTGAAATCTTCTGTCACTTCATATTAGGACCCCTTCCTTCCCTACACCTCTTGCAACCACCACACTTCTGTTTGTGTACATAAGTTTCAGTTTTAAATTCAACATAAGAGTTAAATCATATAGTTCTTAGCTTTCTCTGTTTGACTTATTTCACTTCGCATAATGTTCTCAAGGTCCATCCATATTGTTGTAAATGATGCTATTTCATCCTTTCTTATGGCCATTAGTACTCCATTGTGTATAAATACCACATCTTTTTTATTCAATCCTCTATCATATGGCACTTTGGCTGCAGTGAACAAGGGTGTATCAATGATTTTGAGTTTTTTTGGGTATATACTCAAGAGTGGTATTGTTGGGTCATATGGTAGCTCTATTTTTAATTAATTTCAGACCATCCTTTGTGGTTACTTTAGGTCTCTGAATTGTCAAGGCTGTCATGCAAGTTTTTCCTAGCTAGTCAGGTTAGAATATAGCCCCCTTTCATCCACACCACATATTTACATGAGTTCTGATCATATTCTTATCAAATTTCTATCCCTGCCTTTTATTGCTTTATATTTTTAGCTTTACAAACATTATTTATAAAGGTGACTCACTTCTTCTTCTATTATTTCTCTTTTTCTCTTCTTCCTCATCTTTTATCTTATTTATAATTATCTTGAATAGTCCTTACTTTTCCATATGAACTAAGGGTCAGTCATCAAGTTTCAATTTAAAATGCCCTTTAGTAATTAGTTAGACTTTCATTAAATCTGTAGACTAATCTGAATACAATTGCCATCTTTAAAATATTTGTTCTTTCCAAGTTAGCAAAATAATATATATCTACATTTATCTTGTGTTTTGATAATTTATTATTATAATTTTATAATTTATTAAATGTATTCCCAAATACCATATACTTTTTGTTGATAATACAAATTGCATGTGTTATTCTACCATATTTTTTTAGTCTTATAAAAACTCTACTATTTTCAAATACCAAATATTTTACATATTCCTTTCCAATTCAAATAGTTTAGCTTTGCTTAAAACCTCTAGTGCAGTGGTTCTCAACCTTCCTAATGCCACGTCCCTTTAATGCAGTTCCTCATGTTGTGGTGACCCCCAACCATGGGGGTCATTAGGAAGGTTGAGAACCACTGCTCTAGTGCAATCCTAATATGTAAAAACCCTGGGTCCTGTCACTACTGGAGGCTTGACCAACTGGAAGTCAGTCCTGCAATCAGCGCTGGGTTGCTGTGGTAAACCAGCACTGACTGCTGTAACTGCAGGTGCAGTGACCCAGCACTGACTGCTGAGAGGGCTGCAAATAGTCCTGGAGAGAGGCCTGAATAGAGAAGCAGTGTCTAATCCATAGCCTCTGTGGCAGTTGTTGATCAGCACTTATCTCTCTCTCTCCAGCAGCAATGCTTCCGTTTCTCCCCAAGCCTCCACTGGGGCTGCTGATCAGCCCCCTTTTTGATCAGACCCCATTGATAGGCCCAGAGATGCTGACTGGCAAAGAAACCGACCAATCAGAACCAAATCTGGGTGAAGCATGAGGAGCCAATAGCTACCTAGGAGGCAGAGCTTTTGATGCTGACTGACATAGAAACTGACCAATCAGAACATATGTAAAACCTTAATCAATAAAGAAATTTAAAAAAATGAATATGCCCATAAGAGATGGGACTATAAAATTCATTAAATACATTTTCCAAAATTTAAAAAAAAAGAACCAAATCTGGGACAACTGTGAGGAGCCAGTGGCTGCCTTAGAAGGCAGAGCTTTTGATGCTGACTAGCATAAAAATGAACCAATCAGAACCAAATTAGCCAGAAGAGGAGGGCAGTTGGGGGCGAGATCAGGCCAGCAGGGGAGGGCAGTGAGGGATGATCAGGAGACAGAGACAGGGCAATCAGGCTGGCAGGGAATGCCAGTTGGGGGTGAGATCAGGCCAACAGGGGAAGGCAATTGGGGGTGAGATCAGGCCTGCAGGGGAGAGCATTTGGGGGCCAGCAGGTTGGCAGAGGAGGGCAGTTGTGGGGGACCAGACTTGCAGGAGAGGGCAGTTGGGGGTGATCAGGCAGACAGGGAGGGTAGTTGGGGACAATTGGGCTGGCAGGGGAAAAGTTAGGGGTTAATCAGGCCTACAGGAGATGGGTTAGTGGGTGATCAGACTGGCAGGCAGAAGTGGGTAGGGGCAATCAAGCAGGCAGACAGGCAAGCAGTTAGGAGCCAGCAGTCCCAGATTGTAAGAGGAATGTCCAACTGCAGGTTTTGGCCCAATCCGACAAGAATCCCCCAAGGGATCCCAGATTGAAGAGGGTGCAGGCTGGGTGATGGACACCCCGCGCCAGTGCATGAATTTCATACACTAGGCCTCTAGTATTAAATAATAGGGATAATCTCTCACATAAATAAAAATAAATCTAAATTTTTACCATTAAATAACAATTTTTAATAGACATTTTTTAAATTAAAAAAAATAAACACACATCCCATCTAATTTGGAAAGAACTATTGTCATAAATATCAGGACATTTTTTAATGGTTTTCATGCATTTATTGTGCTGTTTAAAATGTTTCTTTCATTTACCCTATTAATATGAGCAGTTGTAATAATACATTTTCTATTATACCAGTATTCCTGTAATAAATTCCACTTGTTCTTACTGTATTCTTATTAAATACTGTACTTCTATATTCTATATTTCCTATTCTTTCTCTTTTGCTGAGATTTTTAAAAATATGTTCATTAGTAAAATTGCTTTAGATTTTTACTGTATTTTCTTTGTTTAAATTTATTATTAACATTACATTTACCTCATAAAGCCTAAGCAACTGGAATGACTGGAATGACCAGAATGACCAGTTGAATGGTTGCTATGACATGCAATGACCACCAGGGGGCAGACTCTCAATGCATTGCCTCCTGGTGGTCAGTGTGTTACCACAGCAGGAGTGCTGCTCAGCTGACAGATCCGTACCAGCAGTCCATCAGCCTGGCGGCAGCCATTCACTCCCTCAAATAGTGCCTTGCAAATAGATCAGGCACTGATGGACCAGCACCACCAGCACCATCCCAACAATGCCACCAGCCTCCTGAAAGTCGGCCTCAAGCACCATGGCCGCTTCCCCTCCCTAGATGCCCTGCAAGGAAGAAAGGATATAAAAGTGGGTGCCTGGTGGCTCCTGATAACCTGCGTGAATGTAAGCAGGATGGATCAGGATCCCAGGTGGGCAAGGGCATTCCACCACCCATGCGGAGAGCCAATCACATCCCAGACCCCCTCTCCACCCCCCTCAGACTCCATTCGTGCATGAATTCGTGCACCAGGCTTCTAGTAAGTCACTTTTTTTTTTTTGGCTATGTTATTAAAATGTCTAATCTTGTCATTTGAAGGAGGGGTGAGGAGAAAGTAGAATGCCTATTTATTTCCTTTAAAAGTTATTGGTTTGTTTCCTTTTTTTGAGACAGATTTGGTAAGGTATATTTTTCTAAATTAGAGAAGAGTTCATCTATATATTTCAAATTGTTCATACAATGTTATATATAGCATTATAGTTATGGCTACTTTGTAACTTTAATATTATTTCCTGACTGATCCTGAATTTTTCCTGCTCATTCTGTTCAGATTATGATCTATCTTAATCCACTCAGAGAAAAGTTTAAGCATATGCATTAACTATATCTTTTTTCTAACAAAGTATGACCCTCTCTCTAAACTATAAGAACTTAGCATATATAATTCTTCTCCCCTTCTTATTTAGTCTTCTGACTACATGCAGCTTTGATATTTTTATGATGAATAATTAACTTAGTTATCTTTTTTAAGACTAGAAGGAAGTTCGATACTTGTCGCATCGAACTTACTTTGTCATCTGAATTTTCTGCTTTATTGCACACAAATCCACAATCCAAGATGAGGCATTGTACTGGCAAATGGAAGTGGCAGTCCCCAGTGGCACAGAAGTCAGGTGTCATGATTAGATTTGACAGCTTGAATTTGAAACTTTAGAGGGAAAGCCAAAGGACAAGGAGTCAGCGAGGTGGAAAGGAGAAATGGAGTTGAGGGAGGTGGGAAGGGGCCAGTGTGGAATAACTTGGACTATTGTCAGGAACTACCATCAGGATGTGGGATCAAGTAGATATGGCAATGCTCCCATATCAGGACTCCTATGAAATAAAAGGGAGACACAATTGATAACACATACACTACTATTACACCCAGAGCATAAGTTCTGGGACACAAGAATTATTCCAAGTAGAGACTGAAATTTAGAGTTACATGCTACATTTTCATTTGGCTCTTATATGCTGTGTATAAAGTTTCTGATTGAATACAGATACAGTAGAAAATATTTCAACTAGAATATTTAGAGCCTGCTATTTTATGAATTTAAAACAATTCTAGCATTGGAATGCATTAAGCCTCAAAGCTTACGAAAAGTAAAATGACATGATAAGATATGGTATAAGCCAAGTAATTTAAATTTCATCAAAAATAAACAATTTTAATTGCATTGATAGGAGACCTTTTACTCAATATAAATATATCATAAAATCATGTATATGTATTCTGTATCTGTATTTTCATTCATTTGAATTCACATGAAGTTTATGCACAGCAAAGAAAACCATCAACAAAATAAAAAGACAATCCACTGAATGGGAGAACCTATTCACTGGTACATATGATAAGGGCTTGATATTCAAAATTTATAAGGTACTTATAAAACTCAAGACCAGGCTGAAAGCAAGCGGAAGAAGATGGCGCTTACCAGCATTTTACCTGCACCTACTCAGCTATCTCAGGACCAGCTTGAGGCTGAAGAAAAGACAAGATCCCAGACATCACGGCAGACCTCACTGGTCTCCTCACGAAGAGAACCTCCCCCATACGGGTACCGGAAAGGCTGGATACCTCGGTTATTAGAGGATTTTGGAGATGGAGGTGCTTTTCCAGAGATTCACGTGGCCCAGTATCCACTGGATATGGGACGAAAGAAAAAAATGTCCAATGCACTGGCCATTCAGGTAGATGCTGAAGGAAAAATTAAATACGATGCAATTGCTCGGCAAGGACAGTCAAAAGACAAGGTCATTTATAGCAAGTACACTGACCTGGTTCCTAAGGAGGTCATGAATGCAGATGACCCAGACCTGCAAAGACCTGATGAAGAAGCTATTAAAGAGATAACAGAAAAGACAAGGGTGGCCTTAGAAAAATCTGTATCACAGAAGGTTGCTGAGGCCATGGCAGTTCGAGCGCTGATAAACTGGCTCCTGCTTAGTATATCCGATACACACCATCTCAACAAGGAGTGGCTTTCAACTCTGGAGCAAAACAGAGGATTATTCGTATGGTGGAGATGCAGAAAGATCCAATGGAACCTCCTAGGTTCAAGATTAATAAGAAAATTCCCCGAGGACCACTTTCTCCTCCTGCACCTGTCATGCATTCTCCTAGCCGAAAGATGACTGTGAAAGAACAACAAGAGTGGAAGATTCCTCCTTGTATTTCAAACTGGAAAAATGCAAAGGGTTATACAATTCCATTAGACAAACGTCTGGCTGCTGATGGAAGAGGACTGCAGACAGTTCACATCAATGAAAATTTTACTAAATTGGCTGAAGCCCTTTACATTGCTGATCGGAAGGCTCGAGAAGGTGTGGAAATGCGTGCTCAAGTAGAGAGAAAGATGGCTCAAAAAGAAAGAAAAACATGAAGAGAAACTGAGAGAAATGGCCCAGAAAGCTAGGGAGAGAAGAGCCGGGATCAAAACCCATGTGGAAAAAGAGGATGGGGAGGCACAGGAGAGGGATGAAATTCGGCATGACAGGCGGAAAGAGAGACAGCATGACCGGAATCTTTACAGGGCAGCGCCTGATAAGAGGTCGAAACTGCAGAGAAAATCGAGATTATCAGTGAGGTCATTGCTCTTGGTGTGCCCAATCCTCAGACTTCCAATGAAGTTCAATATGACCAAAGGCTGTTCAACCAATCCAAGGGTATGGACAGTGGTTTTGCAGGTGGAGAAGATGAAATTTACAATGTTTATGATCAAGCCTGGAGAGGTGGTAAAGATATGGCCCAGAATATTTACAGGCCCAGTAAAAATCTGGATAAGGACATGTTTGGTGATGATCTAGAAGCGAGAATAAAGACCAACAGATTTGTTCCCGATAAGAAGTTTTCTGGTTCAGACCATAGGTCGAGAAGGACCAGTTCAGTTTGAGGAAGATCCTTTTGGTTTGGACAAGTTTTTGGAAGAAGCCAAACAACACGGTGGCTCTAAAAGACCATCAGATAGCAGCCACCCCAAGGAACATGAGCATGAAGGCAAGAAGAGGAGGAAGGAATAGATACACCTCTTCACAGTGAATGGACTATTACCCATAACCCTAATGATGCAAGTCATAAGGGCAAACACTTTGTAAATGGGCCAGATAAAAACCAAATCTGGGTATCAGATCCCAGCACTACTTTTTATTACAGCAGAAAGTTGTGGGGGGAAGGGGATGGAAAATTCTACTTTGAACTATTTAGTTTTTTTAAAGAGTGGGTTGTGTTTGTGCTTCTCCCACCTTTTGACATTTATAGAACATATTGCCCCATAAATGATATTAAGATCACTTCCTTTTATGTGACATTAGTACTTTGGGGTTAATATTTTGTGGAAGAATGGCTGGTTATGAGTAAAGTTAACCCAACCACAGTGAGTAGAAGGATGTTCTACTATTGGAACTGTCCTGCCAAATGATGTATGCCCCTATTGTGCTCTGTTTTAATTTGGAGTGAGGAAAAGTAAGTGCTTGCTTGATGTACCTATTTTTTTCAAATAAAAACATTTACACACACACACAAAAAAAAAAACTCAAGACCAAAATCTCTCCCAAATAATCCAATTTAAAAATGAGCAAAAGACCTGAATAAGCATTTCTTTAAAGAGGACATACAGATGGCCAATAGACACATTAAAAAATGCTCAACATCATTAATCACCAGATAAATGCAAATTAAAACCCAATGTTTTTCTCCACCTTACATCTGTGGAGAAAAGGGCTCTCTCAGGCACTATTGGTGGGAATGCAGATTTGTGCAGCCACTGTGCAAAGAAATATGGCATTACCTCAAAAAATTAAAAATGGAACTGCCTTTTGACTCCACAATTTTATTTCTGGGAATATATTCAAAGAAACCTGAAACACTAATTTGAAAGAATATATGCACCACTATTTTCATTACAGCGTTATTTACAATAGCCAAGATTTGGAAGCAGCCAAGTGCTCATGAGTAGATGCATAGATAAAAATCTGTGGTACATTTACATAATAAAATACTACTTAGCTGTAAATAAAGAAGGAAATCTTATCTTTTTTGCAACAACATAGATGGACTGGAGAGTATTATGCTAAGTGGAATAAACCAGTCAGAGAAAGGTAAGTACCATATGATTTCACCTATATGTGGAATCTAGTAAACAAAAAAAAAGAAACAACATAGAAACAGACTCATAGATTCAGAGAATAGACTGATAGCTATCAGAAGGAAGGGGTTTGGGGGCAAAATAAAAAGAAGGTGAAGGACCTTATCCTGTTTGGCTTAGATCGTCAGACTGAAGAGTGCATGCAGGAAGCAACCACTTGATGTGTCTCTCTCACATACATGTTTATCTCTCCGTCTCTACCCATCACTTCCACTCTCTCTAAAAATATCCTCATATGAGGATTAACAAAAATAGGTGAAGGGATTAAACAAAGAAATAAAACCTCATTGACACAGACAGCAGTATGGTGATTACAAGAGAGAACGAGGGGATGAGGAGGGTTAAGGGCAGAAATAGATGATGGATGGAGACATGACTTGGAGTGCTGAACACACAATACAATATGCAGGTTATGTATTATAGAATTGTATAACTGAAACCTATATAATTTTATTTACCAACGGCACTCCAATAAATTCAATTAAAAAATAAGAAATAAAGAAGTTTTAAAAAGAAAGAAAACTTATGGATTTATCTAATAAGAGAAAATAATTCAATAAAACAGAGTTTATACAACTAATATATTTTAATTGCCAATTATTGTATACTAGAGGCTCGATGAACATAATTCGTGCAAGGGCCTTGGTCCCAAGCCCGCTCACTGCCGCATCTACCACCAGAAGCTTCTGCCTCAGCCCCTGCCCACTGTAGCTTTGTCCAGAAGAAAGGATATCTGGAAGAACATCCAGTATAATTAGTATATTATGCTTTTATTATTATAGATGAAATCAGAATTTGCAATGAACACTCATATCTGTAAAAAATAGGCAAAAAAATTTAAATAGGCACTTTTTATTTATAGTAGTTACTTTTCAATATACTAATACAAGAGGACTATGACAACATCATATCATCATGACTGAAATTTGCAGAAACTGAAGGAAGAAGAAAAAGAGCTCTTTGGAAAACATTAATCTACAATCTATTGAACTAGCTTCTTACTGCTGTGCCTTCCTCTTCTTGTGTTTCACCAGTACATGAGTGGAATTGTCTTCTTGATATCAAACAACTATGCTCATGAAATTGATTAGATATTTTAAACTTTAAGCATTTTAAAAATATGTTTTTATTGATTTCAGAGAGGAAGGGAAAGGGAGAGAGATAGAAAAATCAATGATGAGAGAGAATCATTGATTGACTGCCTTCTGCAAGCCTCCTACTGAGGATTAAGCCCACAACCAGGGCATGTGCCCTTGACTGGAATCAAACCCAGGACCCTCAGTCTGCAGGTCGATGCTCTATCCACTGAGCCAAACCAGCTAGGGCTGGACTTGAAGCATTTTGAAACATTTGTCATTAACTCACCACAGGGTCCCTATCCCTTAATCACAGCATCAGAATATAACCACACCATCTAAATTTTTTAAATCAATTCAGTGATAATATTTTAAGAATAGAGTATAAAAATAAATATTTATGGAATAATTATATATGGTTCCTAGGAGTTTAAAATGAGATAGATAAATGAGTTACTGTTCTCTGAGAGGTTGTAACAGAAATTATGATTTGATACTTTATATTCAGTTAATACTTTAAGAAAAACTAATAGGAATTAGATATATAAGAAAGGCTATCACATAATTAGAAAATATCACTGAAAGAAGGAAACTTTCTCACGGAAGCTTGAATTGCACCAACAATAAATGTTGATAATTTCCTAGTTTTATTAGTGCTGCACCCTAACAAGCCTGTCATTTTAATCCAGATATCTTACTGCTAAATCCAGTCTCACAGGCCACTTGTATTTTCTGAGTAGTCTAATAAGTCTACATCATACCACTGCTCAACGTGAATCACCGTCCTTTAATTACATTATTGCTTGCTAAGGTTTTCCCCAGATTTGATCCACTTTTTAAATCAAACATCCCAGAAGACACCAGTCTGTTGGTAATACCATACACACTCTGGAACTGAATCATGCAGGAATTTCTAAGCCTCCATCTAGACATTAAAGCATAGTTTTCACATCTAGTCATTTTAAATATTGTTCTACCTTGGAAATTAGTTGGCCAGCTTTTATGCACTACTAGTGGCCCTGTGCATGAATCTGTGCACAACTCCCTGAGTTTCTTCCTTTGACTAATTCAAACATTTCCCACACCCTTCTGTTCTATCATCTGATGTAATAATATGTAAGCCTAGAGCATATGTGTAAACACGTCTCCATAGAAGGTGGTGGTAATTCTCTTTTCAAGCTGGACTTGAGTCAGATATTGCCTGTTGTTTGGGCCCAGTCTGAGCTGAGTCTTGAACCATGGTGGATGGCTCTGTTACTAGTTCCCATTCAGCTAGATTGAAAATGCCCATTGAGAACACCACTGCTGGATCACATGCTCTCCCCTGTCCACACTACTTTGGTTTTATATTACTAATTACTGTATATCTCATAATTTCCCTTCTATTTGTCTGCACATACATGGCTTCCTCCCAGAATGTGTCACCCCAAGACAAACTTTGTCTCTACTTTTCCAATGAAGTGCCCAACACATAGTTAATATTTGTTGAATAGTTATTAACTCACTAAATGGATGGATGGATGGATGGATGGATGGATGGATGGATGGATACACAGAATTTATACTTATTTCCCCATTTGATGTATTCAATTGTGATAAAACTTCCATGACAACCCATAGTTGTTTTCCCACTTCAGTAATAGCAAACTCCTAATAATCATGAATGTTAATAATAAATTTTCCTACAGTGAAATTAAGTGACTGTCCAAATGATTTTTATATTATTATCAATGTTTATACACTATTGCTTATAAATCTGAATTAACTACAGAAAAGGAATCTTCTTTATCAAACAGCTAAATTTAGTTGGGTTACTTACTTACTAAGATTAGGAGAAAATTACAGGAGGAAAAAATGGCAGCGGAATAGACGGACGCGTCTGGAGCTTAGTCGAGTAGGGAGAGGGAGAGAGAGCAGCTGAGAGTTGCACGGGGAGTGTTTGTTGGCAAGTTAAGAGTCAGTTATCCTCCAGGAGAAGGCGGGGAACTGCTACATGGGGCTTTCCTGGCCAGGCAGTCCCACTGCCACGAATTTGTGTTGGCCGGAGCCACCAGCACAAACGCGGAGACCGCGCCATCTTGCAGAGGGAGGTAGATGTCTGTGGCGGTCTGAAAGCTGCGGCTGGCTGAAACATCCACCGAACAGCCAGAGACCAAGAACACCGCTCTCCAATCGGCACAGACACGTGGCAGATTCAGAGATCCACACGGCACACAGAAAGGTCAAATTTCGCCTGGGATAAGGTAAGGTCTCCTTCCCCTCAGAACAGAGACACGCACACTGTGGGAGCCGGGCTGTGGGAAAACTGCCTCTGGAGAGGTCCGCGGAAGTGGGCAGGGCATTATCCCTAAGTGTGGAGGCAAACTCTCTGAGCTGTTGACAGAGGGGAGCTCTGGAAAATGACTTATTTTTTATCTGAGGCAGAGGGACAGCCTGGGAGTTATTACAGTGTCCCGGATGCAAAATCCCCACAAACTGGCTTTGAGAACCACGGAGTAGCAGGATCTGAGCACAGCCTAGAGATGTCCTGTGCTTTGTCTCAGAGATCAATTCCAAAACACTGCCACCCAGTGGATGAAACAAAAATTGACTCTTGCATAACCACAAAAGAATAAAGAGATTAAAACACCAACAGTGGAACACAGGGAACTGCAATACGTTCCCTACTGGGAAACAGGAGTGCCAAGCAGAATAATAGTGGAAGTCAATGACCATTCTATTTTTTTTTTCTTTTTCTTTAAAATTTTTTTTTTCATTTTTACATATTTTAATTAAAAGACTATTTTTTTATTTCTGCCTCAATTGATTTTACCTTTTTAATTATTACATTTGTGGTTTCAACTAGTATTATTAATTACTACTAGAATTTTACCTTTTTGGACATTCTATTTTCATCTTTCCTTTAGCATAATTTTACTCCAACTCAACTCTACCTTTATGCCAACACTTTCCTCCTAACTTTCCCCATTTTGTTGTCTTGTTTCTCTTTCCCTTTTCCAACTGTAGATTCCCCCTATTCTTTCTCTTTACCTGGTTAAAATTTCACCCCACTTATATATCTAATTTTAAATCCCCTACTACAAGTCCATACAAACCTCTCTCCTCTTGTCTTCACAAGTGCTTGCTTTGTTTTTTACCTCTCTTTTCACTCACCTCCCTGGAAACGAGTCATTATCTGCAGTTTGTATTAATCTCTAGGTACTGTTGCTGGCATTTATTGTGATTAGTGACTGTTGTATTGGAGTTTTCTCCTGACTTCTATATTTTGTTCGCCTTTTCGCTCTTATCCACTTTCTTTTCTCTCTGACTTTGTTTCTCTTCTCTTTTATTTTTCTTCTTCTCCTTTTTTTATATTTTATTTTATTTTATTTTTAGTTCATTTATTTATTTTTTTCTCCCTCTACCAATTTGATTTTGGCACTTCTTTTCTTTCTTTTTCCCTCATTTCCTCTTCCTCCTTCTCTACTTACCAGTAATTTGTCGTTCATTGGTGGTCACCTTATTAGTGATTATTAACATCCTGAATACATTTCTGTGCTGTACCTGGTCGTGTTGTAGTTTGTGCCTTTGAATCAACGTAGGAGAGAGAACTACATAACCACACACCCGGAGAAGAAAAACAATGGGCATAACAAGAAACAGCCGCATACAACAAATAGGCAGGTATCACCAGAATAGGAAGTAAATGAAATAGAAGCAGAAATAAGCCTGCCAGAGAAAGAGCTCAGAGAAATGATCATAAAGTGGATGAAAATAATGGAAGACAAATTCGACATTCTGAGTAAGAGCCAAGAGGAAATGAAGAAGACCCAAGAGGAAATGAAGAAGAAGCAAGAAGAAATGCAGAAGCATCAAGAAGAAATGCAAAAGAAGCAAGAAGAAATGCAGAAGAACCTAAAAGAAATGAAGAATAATCAAGAAGAAAAAAATGACATCACTGCTATAAAGAACTCAATAGAAAGCATTAAAAGCAGACTAGAAGAAGCAGAGGACTGCATCAGTGAGCTAGAAGACACGGTAGGAAAAAATACCCAAGTACAGCAGCTTCTAGAAAAAAAAAAAGTTAAAAAGCAAAAAGAGAGCCTAAGGGAATTTTGGGATAACATGAAAAAAAAAAAACATATGCATAATTGGGATTCCAGAATGAGTGGAAACTGAACAAGGATTAGAGAATCTGTTTGAAGAAATAACGAGAGGAAATTTCCATAATATAGGAAAGAAAAAACCCACAGAAATCCAAGAAGCTCACAGAGTCCCAAGCAAAATGAACACCACAAAACTGACACCAAGGCACATTATAATTAATTTGGCAAACACCGACGACAAAGTAAGAATCTTAAAAGCAGCCAGAGAAACAGAAAGTTACCTACAAAGGAACCCCCATAAGACTAGCTACGGATTTCTCAACAGAAACTCATCAGGCCAGAAGGGAATGGAATGAAATATACAAAGTCATGCAAGGGAAGGGTCTGAATCCAAGAATACTGTACCCTGCAAGACTCTCAATCAAAATTGAAGGTGAAATCAGAAGCTTCAAAGACAAAAAAGGACTAAGGGAATATATTACCACCAAACCAGCAATGCAAGAAATGTTAAGGGGTCTGCTGTAATAAAAAGAAAGAGGAAGCGAAGAAGGAACTCGGGGGTAAGCACTAAAAATGGCAACAGATAAGTACTTATCAATAATAACTTTAAATGTAAATGGATTAAATGCTCCAATCAAAAGACACAGAGTAACCGATTGGATAAGAAAACATGATCCATATATCTGCTGTCTGCAAGAAACTGACCTCATGAAAAGAGAAGAAATAACTCTGGTAAACATATATGCGCCTAATATAGGAACACCTAAATACATAAAAAAACTCTTGGAGGATATTAAGGGAGAGATGGACAGCAATACAATCATAATAGGAGACTTTACTACCCCACTGTCACCACTGGACAAATCCTCAAAACAAAAACTCAGAAAGTAACATCAATCCTAAATGACACACTAGACCAGATGGAATTAATTGACATCTTCAGAACATTTCACCCCAAAGCCACAGAATAAACATTCTTCTCTAGTGCACATGGGTCATTTTCAAAGATAGATAGTATGTTGGGTCATAAGAAAAGTCTCTTCAAATTCAAGAAGATAAAAATCATAGCAAGCATTTTCTCAGACTACAGTGGCATAAAACTGGAAATCAAGTATAATAAAAACAATAGAAAGAAATCAAACACATGGAGACTAAACAGCATGCTATTAAACAACGACTGGGTAACCAGAGAGATCAAGGAAGAAATAAAAAACATCATGGCAACAAATGACAATGACAACAGAACAATACAAAATTTATGAGACACAGTGAAAGCAGTCTTGAGAGGGAAGTTCATAGCCCTACAAGCCTACTGCAAAAAAAAAAAAAAAAAAAATGGTAATAAATTACCTAACCCTAAAACTCAAACAGCTAGAACGAGAGCAATAAGAAAAGCCCACTGTAAGCAGAAGGAAGGAAATAGTGAAGATCAGAGTGGAGATAAACAGCTTTGAGACCAAAGAAACAATTCAAAACATCAACAAAACCAAGAGCTGGTTCTTTGAAAGGATAAACAAGATTGATGGACCTCTAGCCAGGCTCACCAAGAAGCAAAGAGAGAAGACCCAAATAAACAAAATCAGAAATGAAAGAGGAGAAATAACAACAGACCCTTCCGAAATACAAAGGATTGTTAAAAAATACTATGAACAACTCTATTCCAACAAATTGGACAACCTGCAAGAAATGGACATTTTTCTAGAAAAATATAACCTCCCAAAACTCAATGAGGAGGAATCTAAACATCTCAATAGTCCAATAACTGTGGAAGAAATTGAAGCAGTCATCAAAAAAGCTTCCAGCAAATAAAAGCCCGGGACCAGATAGCTACACAGGAGAGTTTTACCAAACATTCAAGGAACAATTAAAACCTATCCTCCTCAGACTATTCAAAAACATTCAAGAAGAAGGAATACTTCCAAACACCTTCTATGAAGCCAGCATCACCCTAATACTAAAACAAGATAAAGATAACACAATGAAAGAGAATTATAAGCCAATATCTCTCAGGAACATAGATGCCAAAATCCTCAACGAAATTCTAGCAAATCGGACCCAGCAGTGCATCAGAAAGATCATACAACATGACCAAGTGGGATTCATCCCAGGAATGCAGGGATGGTACAATATCCGCAAATCAATAAACGTGATACATCACATAAACAAATTGAGAGATAAAAATCAGATAGTCATATCAATTGATGCAGAAAAAGCATTTGTTAAAATCCAACACCCTTTCTTGATAAAAACTCTCAGCAAAGTGGGAATAAAAGGAGCATACCTCAACATCATAAAAGCCATATATGATAAACCCACAGCTAACATCATACTCAATGGACAAAAAATAAAACCATTTCCCCTAAGAACAGGAACAAGACAGGGATGCCCACTCTCACCTTTCCTGTTCGACATAGTACTGGAAGTATTAGCCATTGCCATTAGACAAGAAGAAGAAATAAAAGGCATCCAAATTGGAAAAGAAGAAGTAAAGCTGTCCTTATTTGCAGATGACTTGATATTGTACATAAAATCCCAAAGGACTCCATTCCAAAACTAATTAACTTAATTAATGAATTTGGCAATGTAACAGGATACAAAATTAATGCTAAGAAGTCTGTGGCATTTCTATACACTATAGTGAAATTATAGAATGAGAGACTCAAAAGCAATCCCATTTACTACCGCACCAAAACAATTAAGATACCTAGGAATAAACCTAACTAAAGAGGTGAAAGACCTTTATGCAGAAAATTACAGGACACTGAAAGAAGAGATAGAGTAAGATGTTAACAGATGGAAGAGCATACCATGCTCATGGATTGGGAGAATCAACATCATTAAAATGTCCATACTGCCGAAAGCAATCTACAGATTCAATGCACTACCCATTAAAATAACAACGACATATTTCACAGACCTAGAAAGAATTCTTCATAGATTCATCTGGAACAAAAAAAGACCACGAATAGCTACAGCAATTCTGAGAAAGAAGAATAAAGTAGGTGGGATCTCAATACCAGTCTTCAAGCTATATTACAAAGAAACTGTTCTCAAAACAGCCAGGTACTGGCACAAGAACAGACATATAGACCAATGGAATAGAATGGAGAACCCAGATATACACCCAAAACACTATGATCAACTAATATTTCACAAAGAGGCATGAACTATCAATGGAGCCAAGATAGCCTCTTCTGTATATGGTGTTGGGAAAATTGGACAGACACATGCAAAAAAATGAAACTGGACCACCAACTTACACCAAATACAAAAATAAACTCAAAATGGATACAGGACTTAAACATTAGAAAAAAAAACATAAAAATACTGGAGGAATCCACAGGCAGCACAATCTCAGATATATGCCGAAACAATTTCTTCACTGATACTGCTCTAAAGGCAATGGAAGCTAAAGAAAAAATAAAGAAATGGGACTACATCAAAATTAAAAGCTTTTGCACAGCAAAAAACACCATCAACAAAACAAGAAAGACCACTGTATGGGAGAACATATTTGCAAATATTATCAGTGATAAAGGTTTAATCTCCAAAATCTACAGCCAACTTATACAACTTAATTAAAAGAAGTTAAACGATCCAATAAAAAAATGGGCAACGGACCTAAATAGAACCTTTTCAAAAGACGACAGAAGGAAGACCAAGAGACACATGAAAACATGTTCAAAGTCACTAATCATCCAAGAGATGCAAATTAAAACAACAATGCGATACCATCTCACACCTATCAGAATGGCAATCATAAACAAATCAACAAACGACAAGTGTTGGCGAGGATGCGGAGAAAAAGGAACCCTTGTGCACTGTTGGTGGGAATGCAGACTGGTGTAGCCACTGTGGAGAACAGTATGGAGTTTCCTCAAAAACTAAAAATGGATCTCCCATTTGACCCTGTAATCCCACTCTTAGGAATTTATCCTAAGAAATCACAAACACCAATCAGAAAGGATTTATGCACCCCTATGTTCATAGCAGCACAATTTACAATAGCTACAATTTGGAAACAGCCTAGGTGCCCATCAGTAGATGAGTGGATCAGAAAACTGTGGTACATCTACACAATGGAATTCTATGCTGCCATTAAAAAGAAGGAATTCTTACCATTTGCAGCAACCTGGATGGAACTGGAGAGCCTTATGCTTAGTGAAATAAGCCAGTCAATGAAGGAGAAGCATCACATGATCTCACTCATTTGTGGATAATAAAGAACATTATAAACTGATGAACAAAAGGATAGATACAGAGGCAGTAAAGCTTCAAACAGACTGAATTTACAGCAGGAAGTTTAAAGTTAGGTGAGGTAGATAAGAGATCAATCAAAGGACTTGTATGCATGCATATCAGCATAATCAATGTACACAGACACTGGGGGGTTGGGTTATGGCTGGGAGGAAGGAGGGGCAATGGGGAGATATGTATAAAAAATTAATTTATAAAAGAAGAGAAAATTACAAATCAAAATGAGAAACCTCTTTGATCCTTTGTACTCAGTTTTATTTCCTTATTAGAACATTACTTGTTCCAAATATCTGACACACCAATAGTCTTTCTTAATTGAAAAATAAAATTTATATATGAAGTCAGAGAGATCTTTTTTTATCATTTTAAACAACCAAAAAAATGTTATAAATTAATGACAGAAATGTGAAAAGAAACCACTGTAGCTAGTGCCTTTTCCAAATAACTCCTACCTGAGAAGACAACATTGTTTGACATTGCTCATGAATAATAGCTCCTTTATTAAATATAAGAAGTCATATTAGTTCAGATAGCTTGGACTTGCCTTACACACTTAAATAAATGCATTAGGGGGTATACATACTCTTGATACATTTGATTACGTGATATCTAAAAGTTATCTGTTTGAATAAAAATGGTCACAAACTACTTCTTTTTATCTTGTAAAGCAGAAGTGAATAAACATTCTTATCTTCGTCATTAATGGAAAGTCAAGCTAGCATTGCCCTGTAAGGTGATATTCTCTTCACACTGAAAATTCTTCACCAAGCATACTCAAGTTTATAATTGCTTTTTAAAGTTTTTGCAAAAAGTTTTAGCTAATCTATGCTACTAATCTGATGAGAAGTGATTTAATTACTTCTTTCCAACTTTGTCCCAAATTCTATTCTATAAACAAAATTACCTAATATATGTTAGGAAAAGTTTAATCTTAACTTCTTAAGTTTGAGCAACTGTCATTGTTTCTAGAGGAGCCTAAAGGATATAATGACTAAATATAATGTAGAATTTAGATGGATCCAGGAACAAAACATTTGGTAAAATGTAAAGAATTCTGAATAAATATGGACTTTCATTGATAATAATGCACCAATATTGGTTCATTGTCTGTGACAAACAACATAGTAATGTAAATGTTAATATTAGGGAAAATGAGTGTGAAATCAATTCTGAAACACTTGCCACCCAGTGGGTGATTCACAAATTGACTCTCACATAATCACAAAGGAATAAAGAGATTAAGACACACCTCACAGTGGAACACAGGGACCTGCAATACCCTCCCGACTGGGAAACAGGAGTGCCAAACAGAACAATAGAAGTAAATGACCTCCACTACTGCCAATTCAATTTATTTTTTTATTTTTTATTTTTTTGCATATTTTAATTAAAAAACTATTTTTTTTCTTTTCTCTCCCAATTACCTTTTTAATTATTATATTTTTATTTTCAACTAGTATTATTACTACTACTATTTTACATTTTGAAAAAAAAGTTTCATTTTTTTGCTCTTAATTTTACTTTGGGATTAGAGTTCTACATTCTATTTTCATCTTTTCTTTAGCATAATTTTACTCTATCTCAACTCTACCTTTATGTCAACACTTTTTTCCTAACTTTCCCCATTTTGTTCTCTTTTTTCTCTTTCCCTTTTCCAACTTTAGATTCTCCCTATTCTTTCTCTTTACCTGGTTAAAATTACACCTCACTTATATATCTGATTTCAAATCCCCTACTCCAAGTCTGTACAAACCTCTCTCTTCTCTTCACTATCCCAAAAATTGTTTTTCTCTATGTCCTTTTGTTGTTGTTTGCCTGAACAGTGATTATATTGATTTTTTATACTTTTTTGTGACATTGTTTTTGCTTATTCTACCTTTTTATGTTGCTTTCTATTTGCTTTGTTTTGGTTTGTTTTTTAACTCTCTTTTCCCTTGCCTCTCTTGATATTGGTTGTTATTTGTACTTTGTATTAATCGCCACATACTTGTTGCCAGCATTTCTTGGAATTAGTGGCTGTTCTATTGGAGTTTCCTCCTCACATCTATAACTTGTTACCCTTTTCTCTCTTATTCTCTTTCTTTCCTCTCTGACTTTTTTATTCTTTCCTTTTTCCTCTTCTTCTTAAATTTTTTATATTTTTTTTCTCCCTTCTCCCAATTTTATTTTGGCATTTCTTTCTTTTCTTTTTTCCTCATTTTTCTCTTCTTCTTTCTCTACTTACCATTAATTTGTCTTTATTGGTGGTCACCTTATTTGTGAATACATTTCTGTTCAGACCCTTGTGTGTTAAACCTGGTCATGTTATAGTTTGTGCCTTTAAATCAACATAGGACAGAAAAGTACATAACCAGACACCCGGAGAAGAAAGACAATGGGCAAAAAACAGCCTGCATATGAGAGAAAACCAGGCATCACCAGAAAAGGAAGTAAAGGAAATAGAAGAAGAAATAGAGCTGCCAGGGAAAGACTTCAGAAAAATGGTCATAAGGTAGCTGAAAAGAATGGAAGACAAAATCGACAGTATGAGTAAGAACCAAGAGAAAATGAAATAGGGCCCAGAGGAAATGAAGAAGAAGCATAAAGAAATGCAGAATAATCAAGAAGAAATGAGAAATGACCTCACTGCTATAAAGAACTCAATAGAAAGCCTCAAAAGTAGACTAGAAGAAGCAGAGGACCACATCAGTGAGCTAGAAGACACGGTTGGAAAAAATGGCCAAGTACAGCAGTTTCTAGAAAAAAATTATAAAGCAAGAGGAGAGCCTAAGGGAACTTTGGAATAACACGAAACAAAACAAGATCCACATAATTGGGGTTCCAGAAAGAGTGGAAACTGAGCAAGTATTAGAGAACCTGTTTGAAGAAATAATGACAGAAAACTTCCCCAATATAGGCATGAAAAAACCCACACAAATCCAAGAAGCTCACAGAGTCCCAAGCAAAATGAACTGACACCAAGGCACATTATAATTAAATTGACAAATACTGATGACAAAGAATCTTAAAAGCAGCCAGAGAAACAGAAAGTTACCTACAAAGGAACCCCCATAAGACTAGCTACTGATTTCTCAACAGAAACTCATCAGGCCAGAAGGGAATGGAAGGTAATATACAAAGTCATTCAAAGGAAGGGTCTGAATCCAAGAATATTGTACCCTGCAAGACTTTCAATCAAAATTGAAGGTGAAATCAGAAGCTTCACAGATAAAAAAGGACTAAGGGAATATATTACCACCATACCAGCAATGCAAGAAATGTTAAAGGGTCTGCTGTAATAAAAAGAAACAGGAAGCAAAGAAGGAACTCGGGGCTAAAGACAAAAATGGCGACAGGTAAGTACTTATCAATAATAACTTACGTAGTAAAAGGATTAAATGTTCCAATCAAAAGACATAGCATAACCGATTGGATAAGAAAACAGGATCCATATATCTGCTGTCTGCAAGAAACCAACCTCAGGAAAAGAGATACACACAGATTGAGTGTTAAGGGATGTAAGATGGTATTTCAGGCAAATGGAAAGGAAAAAAAAGCTGGGGTTGCAATGCTTATACCTGACAAATTAGATCTCAAAGAAAAGGATATAAAAAGAGATACAGAAGGCCACTTCATAATAAAAGGGAACAATGCAACAAGAAGAAATAACTCTGGTAAACATACAGTGGTACCTCGTGATATGAGTTTAATTCATTCCGTAACCTTGAGGCGTGGGAAACTATGAGACACTCCAGTCGCGGTAAACTGGTGGGTCGTGTGCAGCCAGCTGATCCTCGCGATTGCTCCTATATCAAATGTTGCTCATATTTCAAAGCAAAAATCACTCGCTCAACGGTTCGTATCTCAAAAATCTCATATGTTAGGGCACTCGTTTATCAAGGTACCACTGTATATGCATCCAATATAGGAGCACCTAAATACATTAAAAAAATTCAGGAGGATATTAGGAAGAGATTGACAGCAATACAATCATAGTAGGAGACTTTAATAAACCACTATCACAACTGGACAAATCCTCTAAACAAAAAATCAGAAAAGAAACATCAATCCTAAATGACACACTAGACCAGATGGAATTAATTGACATCATCAGAACATTTCACCCTGAAGTACAGAATATAATTTCTTCTCTAGTGCACATTGGTCATTTTCAAAGATATATCATATGTTGGGTCATAAGAAAAGTCTGTTCAAATTCAAGAATATAGAAATGATATCAAACATTTTCTTAATCTACAGTAGCATAAAACTGGAAATCAACTATAATAAAAACAATAGAAAGAAATAAAAAACATGGAGACTAAACAGCATGCTATTAAACAACGACTGGGTAACCAAAGAGATCAAGGAAGAAATAAAAAACATCATGACAACAAATGACAACGACAACACAACAATACAAAATTTATGGGACACAGTGAAAGCAGTCTTGAGAGGGAAGTTCATAGCTCTAAAAGTTTACAGCAAAAACAGGAAACAATGGTAATAAATTACCTAACCCTACAACTCAAAGAGCTAGAAAGAGAGCAACAAGAAAAGCCCAGTGTAAGCAGAAGGAAGGAAATAGTAAAGATCAGAGTGGAGATAAACAACATGGAGACCAAAGAATCAATTCAAAAGATCAACAAAACCAAGAGCTGGTTCTTTCAAAGGATAAACAAGAATGATGGACCTGTAGCCAGACTCACCAGGAAGTAAAGAGAGAAGACCCAAATAAACAAAATCAGAAATGAAAGAGGAGAAATAACAACAGACCCTGCCAAAATACAAAGCATTGTTAAAAAATACTATGAAAAACTCAATTCCAATAAATTGGACAACCTGCAAGGAATAGACATATTCCTAGAAAAATGTAACCTCTAAAACTCAATCAGGAAGAATCTAAATATCTCAATGGCCCCATAAGTATGGAACAAATTGAAGCAGTCATCAAAAAGCTTCCAGCAAATAAAAACCCGGGACCATATGACTACGCAGGAGAGTTTTACCAAACATTCAAAGAAGAAATAAAACCTTCCTCCTCAGACAATTCAAAAACATTCAAGAAGAAGGAACACTTCCAAACACCTTCTAGGAAGGCAGCATCACCCTAATACCAAAACCAGATAAAGTCAACACAATGAAAGAGAATTATAGGCCAATATCTCTCATGAACATATATGCCAAAATCCTCCACAAAATTCTACCAGATCGGATCCAGCAGTGCATCAGAAAGATCATACACCATGACCAAGTATGATTCATCCCAGGAATGCAGGGATGGTACAATATCCACAAATCAATAAACGTGATAGATCACATCAACAAATTAAGAGACAAAAATCACATAGTCATATCAATTGATGCAGAAAAAGCATTTGACAAAATCCAACACCCTTTCTTGATAAAAACTCTTAGCAAGGTGAAAATAGAAGGATCATAACTCAACATCATAGAAGCCATATATGATAAACCCACACCTAACATCATACTCAATGGGCAAAAATCAAAACCATTTCCCCTAAGAACAGGAACAAGACAGGGATGCCCACTCTCACCTCTCCTGTTCGACATAATACTGGAAGTATTAGCCATTGCAATTACACAAGAAGAAGAAATAAAAGGCATCCAAATTGGAAATGAAGAAGTAAAGCTGTCCTTATTTCAGATGACTTGACATTGTACATAAAACCCCAAAGGACTCCATTCCAAAACTAATTGACTTAATTAATGAATTTGGCAATGTAACAGGATACAAAATTAATGCTAAGAAGTCTGTGGCATTTCTATACACTAATAGTGAAATTACAAGGAGACTAAAAAAGCAATTCCATTTACCATCGCACCAAAAAAATTAAGATACCTAGGAATAAACCTAACTAAAGAAGTGAAACACCTATATGTAGAAAACTACAGGACACTCAAAAAAGAGATAGAGGAAGATGTTATCAGATGGAAGAGCATACCATGCTCATGCATTGGGAGAATTAACATCATTAAAATGTCCATATGACCGAAAGCAATCTATAGATTCAATGCAGTACCCATTAAAATACCAACGACATATTTCACAGACCTAGAAAGAATTCTTCATAGATTCATCTGGAACAAAAAAAGACCATGAATAACTACAGCAATTCTGAGAAAAAAAGAATAAAGTCGATGGGATCTCAATACCAGACTTCAAGTTATATTACAATGCAACTGTTCTCAAAACAGCCTGGTACTGGAACAAGAACAGACATATAGACCAATGGAATAGAATGGAGAACCCAGATATCCACCCAAAACACTATGCTCAACTAATATTTGACAAAGGAGGCATGAACACACAATGGAGCCAAGATAGCCTCTTCTATAAATGGTGTTGGGAAAATTGGACAGATACATGCAAAAAAATGAAACTGGACCACCAACTTACACCAAATACAAAAATAAACTCAAAATGGATACAGGACGTAAACGTTAGATGGGAAACCATAAAAATACTAGAGGAATCCACAGGCAGCACAATCTCAGACATATGCCGAAAGAACTTCTTCACTGATACTGCTCCAAAGGCAATGGAAGCTAAAGGAAAAATAAACAAATGGGACTACATCAAAATGAAAAGCTTTTGCACAGCCAAAGAAATACCATGGTATGGGAGAACATATTTGCAAATGTTATCACTCATAAAGGTTTAATCTCCAACATCTACAGCCAACTTATTCAACTTAATAAAAGGAAGACAAACGATCCAATAAAAAAATGGGCAACAGACCTAAAACCTTTTTAAAAGATGACAGAAGGAATGCCATGAGACACATGAAAACATGTTCAAAGTCACTAATTATCTGAGAGATGCAAATCAAAATGACAACGTGATACCATCTCACACCTGTCAGAATGGAAATCATCCACATATCAACAAATGACAAGTGTTGGTGAGGATGTGGAGAAAAAGGAACCCTTGTTCACTGTTGCTGAGAATGCAGACTGGTGTAGCCACTGTTTGAACAGTATGGAGTTTTCTTAAAATCTAAAAATGGATATCCCATTTGACCCAGCAATCCCACTCTTGGAAATTTATCCTAAGAAATTACAGGGAGAAATCCAAGATGGCGGCATAGGTAAACACCTATACTGCTGCCTCGCACAACAATTTCAAAACTTCAACTAAAAGACAGAAAGGACATCATCCAGAGCCACAGGAAAGCTGGCTGAGTGGAAGTTCTACAACTAGAGGGAAAGAGAGGGGCTCATGGAGACCCAGAGGAGCTGCAAAAAGCTGAGGTACGGAGACGCGCGCTGAGAGAGCGGGTGCCGGAGTACCTGGCTGGCTTTCTCTGGCGGGAGGGAAACGGAGACTCCCAATGGCATTGAACCCCTTAACTTACGACACTAAACCCCAGATCCAGCCGAGACTCATACGGGGGGAGTTTGGACTGTGAAAAGGGAGAAGTGCACGGAAATTTAGGGGAGTCCCAAAGGATCGGAGGTCTGGTCATGCACGGCACCACGCGGAGGACGGATTGCTGATTGTGCCGCTGGCTTTCGCGAGTGGGCGGGAGACAGACCCTCCGAACTGTGCCACTTCTGAGTCCATTGAGCCCCTGTTTTGGGCAAAACCCTGGGGACCTAGACTCGTGTGGTCCTGGTTCGCAGGGGAGCCGGAAAGGCAGCGGTTAGAGGCGTTGCGGATGCGCGCGCGCACAAGCACCGCTCCAGCCATTACCCATTCACATGAGACTCAGGGGCCGTGGAGGGCGGGGCCGACTGGAAGGCAAGGCGGTCCCTTAAGCCCTGAAACTCCACCCCTCCCAAGCTCAACCGAGGCTTCTGCGGCTGATTCCAGCACAGAAGTTTCCCCAGCACAGCGAAAATGCCGAGACAAGGGAAGTGATTACAAGCAAAAGAAATGGAGGAAAAAAAACAACTGGATATAGAGTTCAAAACCACGCTTATAAGGTTTTGCAAGAATATGCTAGAAAAGATGGATAAATTTAGTGAGACCCAAGAGGAGATGATAAATACACTGACTGAAATAAAAACTATTATGCAGAGTACTAACAGCAGACTAGAGAAAGGCAAGGATCAAGTCAAAAATTTGAAATATAAAGAAGCAGAAAACATTCAACTGGAAAAGCAAGAAGAGAAAAGAATCCAAAAATGTGAAGATAATGTAAGGAGCCTCTGGGACAGCTTCAAGCGTACCAACATCAGAATTGTGGGGGTGCCAGAAGAAGAGAGAGAGCAAGATACTGAAAACCTGTTTAAAGAAATAATGACTGAAAACTTCCCACATCTGGTAAAAGAAATAGACTTACAAGTCGAGGAAGCACACAGAACCCCAAAGAAAAGGAACCCAAAGAGGACCACACCAAGACACATCATAATTAAAATGCCAAGAGCAAAAGAGAAAGAGAGAATATTAAAAGCAGCAAGAGAAAAACAGTTTATTACCTACAAGGGAGCACCCATACGACTGTCAGCTGATTTCTCAACAGAAACGATGCAGACCAGACGGGAGTGGCAAGAAATATTCAACGTGATGAACAACAAGAACCTACAACCAAGAATAATCTATCCAGCAAAGCTATCATTCAGAATTGAAGGGCAGATAAAGACCTTCACAGAGAAGAAAAAGCTAAAGGAGTTCATCAACTCCAAACCAGTATTATATGAAATGCTGAAAGGTACCCTTTTAGAAGAGGAAGAAGAAAAAGGTAAAAGACAAAAAATTATGAACAAATACACATCTGTCAACAAGTGAATCTAAAAATTAAGTGAATTAAAAATCTGATCAACAGAATAAACTGGTGAATATAATAGAATCAGGAGCACAGAAAGGGGGTAGACTGACAATTCTCAGGAAGACAAAAATCATAAAGCATCAAACAGACTGTGAAATTATAGCAGAAAGATTAAAGTTAGGTGAGGTAAATAAGTGATCAATCAAAGGTCTTGTATGCATGCTTATAAACATAACCAATGATCACAGACACTGAGGGGTCGGGGTACGCCTGGGAGGGAGGGGGGCAATGGGGAGATATGTATAAAAAATTAATAAAAATTAATAAAAAATAAAAATAAAAGAAATTACAAACACCAATCAGAAAGGATTTATGCACCCCTATGTTCATAGCATCACAATTTACAATAGCTACAATTTGGAAACAGCTTTGTTTCCCATCAGCAGATGAGTGGATCAGAAAACTATGGTACATCTACACAACGGAATTTTACGCTGCCATTAAAAAGAAGGAACTCTTACCATTTGCAGCAACCTGGATGGAAGCAGGTAGCCTTATGCTTAGTGAAATAAGCCAGTCAATGAAGGAGAAGCACCACATGACCACACTCATTTGTGGATAATAAAGAACATTGTAAACTGATGAAGAAAAGTATAGATACAGAGGCAGTAAAGCTTCAAACAGACTGTGAAATTAGAGCAGGAAGATTAAGGAGAGGTGGGGTAGATAAGAGATCAATCAAAGGACTTGTATCTATACATATAAGCATAACCAATGAAGATAGACACTGGGGGCTTGGGGTATGCCTGGGATGGAGGAGGGGCAATGGGAAGATATATATAAACAAGTAACACAATAAAAAAAACATAAAAATATACTATGAACTACTCTATTACAAAAAATTGGGCAACCTGCAGGAAATGGACATATTCCTATAAAAATATAATCTTCCAAACCTCAATAAGGAAGAATCTAAACAGCTCAATATTCCAAAAACTATGGAAGAAATTGAAGCAATCATCAAATAGCTTCCAGCAAACAAAAGCCCAGGACCAGATAGCTACACAGGAGAGTTTTACCAAACATTCAAGGAAGAGTATAGAGAGAAAATGGCGGTGAAGTAGACAGATGCGTCTAGAGCTTTGTCGCTGGGCAGAGGGAGAGAGAGCGGCTGAAAGTCACACTGGGAGTGTTTGTTGGCAAGTTAAGAGTCAGTTATCCTCCAGGAGAAGGTGGGGGACTGCTGGACAGGGCTCTCCTGGCCAGGCAGCCCCACTGCCACAGGGATTTTGTCTGCCGGAGCCACCAGCATGAACGCAGAGACCGCAATATCTTGCAGAGGGAGGTGGATGTCTGCGGCAGTCTGAAGCCTGTGGCTGGGGCACCCATCGATTAGCCGGGGACCTGGACCCAGAACTCTGCTCTCTAATTGGCACAGACATGCGGCGGAATCAGAGATCCACAGAGCACATGGAAAGGTCAGATTTCGCCTGGGATAAGAGGGAGGTGGATGTCTGCAGAGGTCTGAAAGCTGCGGCTGGCGGAGGCACCCACCGGACAGCCGGGGACCCAGAACACAGCTCTCGAAACAGCACAGACACGTGGGCGGCAGATTCAGAGATCCACACTGCACACAAAAAGGTCAGATTTCGCCTGGGATAGGGTGAGGTCTCCTACCCCCACAGGTCAGAGATGCGCACACTGTGGGAACCGGGCTGAGGGAAAGCTGCCTCTAGAGACGTCCGCAGAGGTGGGCAGGGTGTGATCCCTAAGTGTGGAGTCAAACTCTCTGAGCTGTTGACAGAGGGGAGCTCTGGAAAATGACTAGTTTTGATCTGAGGCAGAGGGACAGCCTGGGAGTTATTACAGTGTCCCGGATGCAAAATCCCCACAAAGTGGCTTTGAGAACCACAGAGTAGCAGGATCTGAGCACAGCCTAGAGAGGTCCTGTGCTTTGTCTCAGAGATCAATTCCGAAACACTGCCACCCAGTGGATGACACACAAATTGACTCTCGCATAACCACAAAAGAATAAAGAGATTAAAACACCAACAGGGGAACACAGGGAACTGCAATACCTTCCCTACTGGGAAACAGGAGTGCCAAGCAGAATAATAGTGGAAGTCAATGACCATTCCATTTTTTTTTCTTTTTCCTTTTCTCTTTTTTTTTAAAATTTTTTTTATTTT